>APFE030449501.1:0-21162 GCA_000404065.3 Pinus taeda | reverse complement strand
AGATTGCAGCTTGGATGAGGATGACTGATTGTTGTGATGGGTCTACTTGGTTGGACTACATAGACAACTTAGTCATGGACATCAGGTTGGAGACATGGAGCTTGGTAGTCTTATGCAGGGACATTATGCAGGTGCACCTGTAGAGATGTCACCTATGGGCATCTAATGAGGAGTGCCGAGGCATGGGTGTTGTGTAGATGAATTTGCTGATGTGACATGGAGATGTTTTTCTTATGCCGATGGAGAGGTTGTGCACTCTTGTACAACAAGGCCATGGACTTGGATGGAGTTGTGAGCAGACTATGGGGCATTCTTACTACATGGAGAGTTGAGGCATCTTGCAGAGAGCTTTGGGCCGAGACTTGTATGCTTGCTGAGATGTTGGTCGGGGATGGCTTATGGAGCTCATGATGACATGAGATTGTTGTGACTTTGGGGGACTTCATATATGGTGGACTTAGAGGATCTGATGCATTGAGGAGCTGAGGTCAGAGACTTTGATGCAAGATGGGTTGCATACTTTCAAGTACATGTATGGGAATGGCTTGAAAGAGTGACTTGATGTGGAGGATCGATATGAGACACTTGGGAGTGATGGAGTTACAACGATGATGATGCCTTGGTGGAAACACTTGGGCATGGGTTGAGCCGAGACTTAACCACTTTTGACACATGAGAGCTGATTGATCTATGATCAAGGGAAGCACATGGATAGATGAGACAGGTGTATACTTGTTTCTATGGTAGAATTGAGGGAGGACACATTGCAGATATGATGGAGGTTGCTTCATGGACCTGGATGTGACACACCAAGAGTTGGAGTTTGATGAGATAGTCTCTTCATATTGGGGAGGCACACATATGGATGATGTTGGGATAGATGTGGCTGATTTCATGCAACACATTGACACCAAACATCATGGACAGCATGTTGCAGATGAGATGAGGACTACTTCATGGACCTGAGCATGGCTTACACTTATATGGATGGATTCTTGATCGAGTTGAGGATGTGATGGGATGTTCATAGAAACAACTGATGGTGGCATGAGGATGTGCATTCTCATGGTTTGAGCGCGACAGTTGGATTTGTAGAAATTTTGAATAATAAACACATATTCAATGGAGATTATCCTGATCATGTACTATTGTGGAATACATACACAATACATAAGCTCCTCTACGTTGATCATAAATATAGAAGCATCAATAACAATAAAACATCAAGAGCATGCACACATTAACACAGTATGTAACCCGGGGAAAGCTCACAGCTGAAAACCCCACACTATCTGTATATTAATGATTGAGAACATGTAACATTACAATAGTCAATACTTCTCACAAGTATCTAGCACTATCTCCACCTGTTACACACAATACAGCTCAGATCTGATCTCCAAATCTATTCCACTGCTTGCCTGCCTCCACTACTCAATACCTGCTCAAGAATTGGATGAGAATGGTTGAACCAAACTCGTATTTACCTCAAAAGAATCACTCACACTGGAAATCACGTGAGCAGAGGCTATAATCACCTAGTATTGGCCAATTCTCATTGGCATAACTCAATCCCATTGATTGTGTAAATCCTCACGCACAACTATAGTCACAACTGATAGTAATCTGATCCTTTAACACCTGTCCCTGCTAAACTGAACATGCACTGACATGCAACTGAGTTAAATGATGTATTCTTTAGTTGCATTATGAGTTGATAATTATTTTAACAACTCATCATTAGTCTATTTGTAGTTAGACTGATTACAACTAGTTTAACCAAGTCAAACTTAACACAACTCCATCAACTCCACAATCAACTCCTCCAAACTCAACTGATTGAGTTCTAACTGAAGTCATGCATGCAACAACTCAACTGACCCACAAAGAAAACGTATTTCCTTCTGACAGCTACATGTGCCACATCTGTAGCTCAAACTGAAGTGCTCCAAGAGAATAAGATAGAGTTTATAGTCTAAATATTTTTATGAGCTAATAATATTTAACTACTCTATAATTAGACTTGACAGTGTCACCGCTGTTGTCTAAAAATAGAAGTCCATTTATTTTTACCACCTTGACCAATCATCCATAAATAGCATCCTACAACTCATAGACATGATCTATATGTCTAAAAATAGACTTTGCGCCATAATTTTCCTGTGGGCCCACTTAGTGAAGGCGATTCTTTTCACTAAGCTCCATCATCTTGTTGCAATCTCAACAGGATTAGCTACCCAACTAGTTCAGACATGAAGGCCAGCAGTGTGCAGAGATATGTTGGCATTGTGTTGGAGTATCATAGTAGCAGTTCACATGGGATGACACATGATGAGGTCGACACGAGATGTTGCAGTGGGCATGTAGCTTGAGATGGGGGGGGGCAGCCTTCCACGATAGAGAGCAACATGTGGAGATTGCGACAAGGTTTTTGATGGTCATGGATTGAGATGATTTCTGATGTATGACATACCAATGGGGAGTATCCCTTGGTATGGTGATCTTGGTGACAGATGGTTGCCACGATGAGATATTGTCGAGGACGACAATGACTTCCAGTGGGGGAGGATGTCAGGACCTGCGGCTCGTGCGACGGGAAGGGCAACTCCACCATGCGAAGTGCGTGTGAAACATGAAACGAAATGAACCTTGGGCGAGTTTATAAGGTGTTGGGCGAGTTGAGGGAGCGATCCCATGAGTTGGGTGGGCCAACCATCCTCCGAGCGAGACAACACATTGTGAATGAGTCGGCCGAGCGTTAGTGTGGGTCAACCGGGTGACACAACCCGCCACCCGCTCGTATATATTGGAGGGCGTTTGGAGGCAAACGACCATCAATCATTCGATCAAAAAGTTCGAACAAGGAGTTTTGAAGTGCGTGGATGAGCCCGCACGATGGGCGGAACTCGGGTGTAAACTCGTTCAAAAAAATCGTTCAGACAGTCAGGAAAGTCATTCAGGCAGGTCGTTCGGACAGTCGTTCAGGCAGGTCGTTCAGAAAAATTGTTCAGACAGTCGTTCAGGTAGGTTGTTCAGGCAGGTCGTTCAGACAGTTATTCAAGCAGGTCGTTCAGGTAGGTCGTTCGGACAGTCATTCAGGAAGGTCATTCGGATAGTCGTTCAAGTAGGTTGTTCGGACAGTCGTTCAGGCAGGTCGTTCGGACAGTCATTCAGGCAGGTCATTCGAGAGCTCGTTCAGGCAGGACTCAGGCGAGGTCGTTCGGGCGACCCGGGCGAGGTCATGTGGTGACCCGGGTGAAGTGATTCGGGCGAACTGGGTGAAGTCGTGTGGCAACCCGGGTGAATTCATGTGGCGACTTGGGTGAAGTTGAATGGGTGAACATGTGGACGTGCAGATGGGCAGCCTGGTGAGGGCGCGTCGTGCACGACGAAACGGTGAAGTGTTGAGATTGTGAACGAAGGTGTGTCTCGGGCGGAGGCGCCCGTGTGTGGCGACTTGGAGGTGTGCACGAGTTGGGCAAACGACACGATCATGTGACGAGGTGAACGAAGGGTTGGTGAGTCGTGCGGCGACCGTGCAGAGGTGTCGACGAGCTGGGTAACCGAGTTTGCCGAAGTTGCGAAAAATTGGCTGTGTAAATTTGGGGTTTTCCAAGATTTAACTTGTGCTTTGTAAAAGTGAAGATTGTATAATATATTGATATCAGGTAGACTCATATTGCAGGGAGTTGCCCCTAGCGTTATACTGTTGTGCATTTCTCTTGTATAATGCTATTGATAATGAATGTGTATGGGTGTTTATTGGTATAAAGGCACATTAATAATACTTGGTAACGAAAATAAAACTAAGTATGAAATGTATTCATGGATTGCTTGCAATGCCACTCAACTATCCACATGTGGCTTTGGGAGGAGAAGGAATACCGCCCTCATCGGGCGGGCATTCCTCGGGCCACAAATCCATCGTTCGATCATAAGGAAGAAAATCAATCGTTGTAGGCAGTCGAGCGAGTTAGTGGGTCCCGAAAAAAGGCAGCGAAAGTCAAAACAACTTTTGTTAAACCACCCTTTTTGGGCACCCTCAAATCCAAAAGTGGTTTTTATGGAATGCAAGCAATGCCACTCAGCTGTCTACATGTAGCTGGGGGAGGAGAGAGAATACCACCCTCATTGCGTGGGTATTCCTCAAGCTTTTGCTCTACGCAATATGAATATTGACTGTTTGATCAGGCGGGAGTAGATTGACAGCTACAGACTGTCGAGCAAGTTAGTGGGTCCGGGAGTCAAATCTGCTTCCGGTTTACCACCCTTATTGGGCACACCCGATGCCACTCAATAATCTACATGTGGCGTGGGGAGCAGAGAGAATACTGCCCTCATCGGGCAGGTATTCCTCGGGCTACTGCTCCGCACGATATGGATATTGACCGTCAGATCAGGAGGGAGTAGATCAACAACTTCTGAAAGTTGAGCAGTTTTTTGGGTCCAAAGGAAAGTCTGAGGATCCAAGTTCTTTTGGATTTTGGTTTTATTTCTCTCTTAAGTTCGCCTTTTGGCCAGTATTATTTCACGTAGAGATATAGTCTTCTACCATTGGTTCAGGAAGTGGTAGATCCACAGACCAGGTTCATAGGGCTTGTCAATGGATCCGAGTTAACCTCTTCGGGCCTGTTTTCTTTTGGATTTATTCTCTATTCCCTTCTTTGAGTCTGTCATTCGTATGTTCGTGGCATATTTTCTGTAAGGGCACTAAGGGTTGATTTAGTTCTTCCCTTTGTTGGAGGAACGGAGTCATCTTAATGCCTATTGTAAATTATGTAACTTATCCTCTTTCACAATTCAATAGAAGGTCTGACTCTTGTTTTAGCAAAAAAAAACTTTTATAAAGAATGAGTTCACTACATAACACATTTAGAATATTAAGTTCTAATCTTCTTATTTTTTCATATTTGGTCAAAGCTATTTGTTTATTTATTTTTTTTCTTCGCATATGCAAATATGCTATTATAGATATGCCCTTTATTGTGAAAAAATACTATAAAAAACACCAAATATTATGGCATCTATAGCATACTTTTCCAAGAGAAAACATTTCTTTCAATAAAATAATTAGACTTTTCCATTAAAGATTAAACATCCAAACATGACAAATCCAAACATGACATAATGAAATCATATAAATATTTAAACATAACAAAACGAAATCATATAAACATTCAATTCTATAAAATTTAAACTTACTTTCTCCGATTAATTCAAAAAATCATATAATAGAATTAAAAAGTTTCATAAAAAATTATATAGTAGAATTTCTCTAGTAATTATGGTAAAAAAATAATCCAAGTTGTAAAATTGTTAGACTTGTGCTTCAATTATTAATTTGGGTTGGGAAATTTTCTTACAAATACAATGAAATTTTTCATTTTGTGTGGTAACGTATTATTTTGATAGATACACTAAAATCCAGTGGAAAATTCATAAAAAACTGATGTGAGAAAAACCTGATCACAGGAAATTTTGTTCTAAAGTTGGTCTTTGGGTAGCAGCGATGGCCTTGTCTCAGAAGTGTAAAATGTCCATGAATCAAGGTTAGTTTCTTGAAATGGTCGGGGCTCTGAAGTGAGGGCAAGACAGAGATTTGGGAAATCTCTGTATCAAAAATAAACTATCCCTGGAGAGTGGTTAGTGGTAAATGGAAGGCTCGACATGTCTCTGAGCAATTAACCAACTGTAAGTGGCAATTAACCATCAAATCCAAAAATACCCATTATGTACCTGTTGATACTCCTATATACCCTGTTTATTAGACTGGTGCGTAATGGTGTATACTGGTGATCATGATGAAAAAACTCTTGCCCTAACTAGCTGGATAGAAGGACTCGCAAATTTTATAGGAAACACTTGAAAAGGCATTTTCTTCTAATTACCCTAGTCTATTCATCCAGCATTATATCGTTGAAGTGATCATGAAAAGCTTATCCATATTTTATTTGTGACGACGTTCCATCTGGCATGGATTCAATGCATTTATGGTGTTGTTTAAGGAGGCTTTAATCAGCTAAGAAATTAATGGATAATTTATGGTTGAATCAGCTAAGAATTAAAAAAAATAAAAATGAAAAATTATTAATGGTGAGAGTTTTTGAAACATTTATTTTTCTATAATATAAATGGATTTAATTAAACAAAAATTTTGGAATATCCAAAATCTTGAATCATGATCATTACAATTTTGATTTCTAAGAATACAATTCTCGTTTACATTACAGAGCTAGCTATATTGGATTAGATGCTCGGCGGATACTGTAGCTCCTTGTCGGATGCTCGGACCGATCCATCTGGGGAGAACTTGCTTTCATTTTCTTCATCGCGGGTTCGTACAACATGAGCTTGATGGGTTCTAATGAGCTTGATCCAGTTGGGACGGGAGAAAGAAAGAAGGGAATCGGGGCGTAATCTCCCTCATTCATTAAGTATGGTCCCTTCCTTGGAGATGGGCTAGCGAATGTCTTCCTTTCTGGCTAAGCTTGTTTAATTTGCCTTATCCATACTAGCTTGTTCAGCTTATAGAACTGATAACCTGATGGGTATGTAGTTTTCCTTCCTTCCGGGAATGTTGCTTTCTTGCCTCCTGTTGGCTGGTTATCCTCAAACTTGATATGGTGCAGGCAAAGGGAGCCTAGGTGCTTTCTCATCGTCATTATGTTATGGTGCACATGGAAATGGAGAAATCACAAAGTCTTCAGATATTCAAAGATCCCCTATCAGTCCATCCTACATAACATTATCGCCATCTTTGACTCAATGCCAAAAAAGTTGCCCAAATAGTTTGGGCCAATCTTATGGCTGTGGCATTTTTTGTCCTCGGTATATATGATGGATTTGTTGCAACAAGCTTCTATCAGCATATGCTTTCTTGTGCTCTATTGCTTTGAATCTGAGCTGGGTTCTGGATCTTTTGTATTTGACTCTCTCAGTCCTTTTCTGATAAAACTATGTGTCTTCTGTTCTAGATGCTCTTACGCACATCTGCTCTTCATGTTTCCGTCAAGTGATGGTTTTGTTTCGTGGCTTCACAAGCTGCTCTTTTTTTGTCCTATCATGGTTTTTTATATTGAATTAATATAATCTATGAAGCTTTTTTCTCTGAAAAAATATACTTATTATAATAATTAACTATTAACCAAAACAAAATTAAAGTTCTTCAATAATTTAATAACATTAATTAAATTTTATATTTTTTTTATAATATTTAAATTTTATTATTTAAATTTTAATTAATTCAATTTTACTCTCTTTATATTTTTATTTTTATGTGTTATTTATAAGCAATAATTGGTATAAAAATTTAATTAATAAAAAAAAACACAAACAAAACTAAACTAAACTAAACTATTGTACAACCCACATAAAAGCACAAATGGCGCGTAACAGCAGTGTTATGATGTGTTTATGGAAAAAGACAGACGCATAATACCTTAATCCACATGCTGCAATTAGTATTTATGCAGAAATCACATTGGCTTCTCAGGTTAAATGCCAACACTCACATATAATAATTCTTATAACAACATTCACCTATAATAATAATAATTATTCTGGACGCTCTTATTAGTCCCTGCCATTTGGCAATGGCCAGGGACTATAGTAATCAGTTAGCGATGTTAACTAATTAATTTGACCTGCTTATTACTCCCTACCATAACTTATAACTAAACTTTTTATTCACATATCCTTTCATCATGTTATTTGGCCTCTTCACGAGGCGGAGAGGCCAAAAGCATATTATATAAACTGATTTGGAGATCTATTTCGGAAACATGTTTCACTGTGTAAAGTAATGCTAGCATTAGTTTCACAGTTTAACAAATATTAAATGCTATAATGGATATAATGGATATAAGCTAAAGCAAGTTCGCAAGTGTGCATGCATGTTGTTGTTGAGGTCCCATGGTTGAAGTTGGCAGCTGGTGTCGAGCATACGTGCTATCGAGCATAGGGGCGGTGATGGCATCTTCATAATAGGAGAGCTTGAATGCTTGAATAAGAGGAAAGCTTCCGACCTGGGCTGAGGCATTCTTCTGTTGTTGCAGGCATTGAGTACCTGTCTTCCAGCAACATTGAGTACCAGTCTTTGTTCTTCAAATGACAGGGTCTTTGTTCTTCAAATGACAGGGCTCTTACGTCTCACTGTATTGTCACAGGTCTCCTTCTTTGGACTGTCACTGTCTAAGGAGATTCTCGGTCTCCTTCCTGCTTTACTGTCCAGGCACAAGTCTCGGTCTTCTTCACAGTTCTCAGCGCTTTTTTTGCAGGCCTTTTTCAGAGATGCATTCTTCTGTTGCTGCAGGCATTGAGTACCTGTCTTCCAGCAACATTTGCAGATTGCGCGTCCCTCCAGGCCAAGCACGTCCTGAGCTGCTTTGCTGCTTTCTTTACATCGTTGCCACTCGCCTTGGGAAATCTTTCCACGCAAGCATCATCGCAGAAACTTTTCTGCATTTTTATGCCACCCAGTCTTTGAGTATACATGCAGTAAATCTTTTCGCAAGCAAGCAATTAGATTTATACTACATCGTTTTGATCAGCAGGATAAGCTTTCACATTATTGAAGTAGAACGCTTCTATTTCCAAGCAAAGTGTAACAATATTTAGCACATCTTTGAAGAACTCTTTCTGCATTTCTAACGATATTTAGCACATCTTTGAAAAATTTCTTTTGCACTTCTAGCATATTTCCAGTAGATGAACAAGATAGCAAGGCATGAATTTGACAAAATTTACAGGTCCGCAAAAGATGTTCAAGAAAATAGCATTTTCGTAAAAATATTTAGCCGTTATTTTTGCACATTGTTTTGCTAAGCCATTTTCATGAAATCTTCTAAATCTATAAAAAAATTGAAGAGAATGTTCAGTGGAAACGCAACCTGCTTGGCTGAGAGCGGCCCGTCTTTTTGCACTAGTCGCAAGACGGCCTTCACTCTGTCTTTATCGCATCCCTGTGAATCTCGTTTTCTCGCCATCTGCCAGGCAGTTTCCTGATTGATATTCTGCATACCCTGGGACTGGTATTGTGCATACCCTTGTGGGGTTTCTTGGCTCTGGTATTGTTCATACACACCATAGAAATTGGGGGCAATAACAAACCAGGATGTCTGATTTCAAAGTTTAGAAACATTAATACCAAAACCATCAGGAATTTCCATCCGTATCTAGCGTGCATCTCAGGCAGAGACATCAATAAGGAGCTTGTCACAGAATTTCAAGCACAACCAATTCACAGTCAAGCCAACACATAAACACTGCCAATATCAATGGGCAATGGAAAAAAATCAAAAACCACAACAAATCACAAAACTATGATCTCAAAGGTTTAAAAACATTTACATTCAAATCTCGAGTACATTTCGGACGCAGACAACAATCAGGGCTTTTCATTGACTTTTTAGCCCAATCAATTCACAATCAAACCTGCTAGCACAGAGACACTTTCAATCTGTATAGGAAATGGAAAATTTCAAAATCCATAGCAAACCACGATTTAGTATCTCAAAGATTTAAAAAAAAATGGCAAAAACACTGGTAATTCCCATCCATATCCACCGTACAGATGAGGCACAGAAGGCAACAAGGGGATTATTATAGAATTTTAAGCCCAAAAAATTCACAATCAAGCCAGAACATAGACATTGCCCAGTGCCAATATCAACGGGCAATTGAAAGGTATGACCCTGGTGTAGGGATCCTAGCTTCTACAATAATTCTGATAATCTCGTCAATACTTTGAGTAGGCTAGTCAGGATCGTCAGACTCATTGCTAATAGTATAGTTATGCAATGCCCAAGATTAACCTACAATGTTACCTGTCACCGCTATCCTGCTTTCTTCTACCTGGACGATTAGCAATTTGGAAAAATCATTGTAATTCCATAGTCTTCAGCCACGTCTCCATCATGCATTATGGTTATTTATCTTTGCCACGTCTCTGCAAACAGAAATATTTAATATTTTAATAATTTCTTAAATAGTTTATACTTCATAACTTAATGTTTATATTTCAATATAAAATAATTTTGTTAAAGAAAACTATTTTAGACATCGATGCTTTCCCGATCAATGTGTTCGAATGTGTTTCCGTCGATCGATAGATGGTGTTATTTCCTTACTAATGTGTTCCCTCTCCTGTAAATATGTTTGCTCCCTCCCTTATGTGCCTTGCTGATCTTTGCTTTCCGGATGTGTAATAGGTCTATAGCCATTAGAAACATAAATTACCCTCTCATGATAGCTCACAGACATAAGGTATTACTATAACTCCCATATTCAAGCTGGGAGAAACTATTCCCATTGGAACGGTTACCCCTACCAATTATTAACAAGCAAGGAGTCCAGATACTATTTAAGCGCATGCGATTGAGATACTATTTAAGCGCATGCGATTGAGATACTATTTAAGCGCATGGGATGGAAACACTCATGAGATGAGCGCATGGGATAGAGATACTACCAGCAACAGAGATGCACATATTCGACCTCAGGCTTCGGTATGGGGGACTAAAAAGTGGGGGCGAGCCAGGCCCTTAGCTCTTGGTACAATTCTCACTCGGTTGGTCCCATATGCTTGGTCGGTTGGCTCATCACTTCATCTGTTGCAGGGTAGGAGCGTGTACCAATTACGGATGACTCGGCATCAGTATGGCCATAATGTCATAATATTTGATATAAGCCTTTCACTCTACGAATATCTGCAACCCAAAGGTAAATATCCCTTTTGATCTTCAAACTTCGCTGCTGTGATTATTATCCGAAACGTCTTTCTGAAAAATCCTACATTTCTTGTTTTATTGATCATGCCTATTTCTATTGCAATAATCCGAATGAACTAGGTCCGAGTGATATCTCAGATCCCACCTATGGTCCTGTCTCTATGAGACCTACTGTCCATCTCAGGTCCTAGGCCTATGGAGAAGAAAGAGTAGTACTAGTGGAATGCTGCGGGCTATGGATTTGGATCCGAACGAAGGGATGCTACCGGCTATAGGTCTAGATATGTTTAAAACAAGGAAACTACAATCACCTCTATCTCTGACTCTGCAGGCCGTGCAACTTACTATGTTGCTGCCCTCGCTGGCTGGTAACCTACAAAGGGATCTATGGGTTCTGGAACGCTAACTAATGAGAGAAATCCAATCTTGCTAGGAAAGCCCGAAGACTGCTCTCTTATTCCAACGCGTACATTTGACTCGCTTACTGTGTTCATGTGTAAGTCTACAGCAAGTTGTTCTCATTGTACGAACTTCAGGACCATTAACATATTGCAATATTGAAAACTGCATAAGCCCATGATCCAGAAACTCATGGCAATGATCAGCATATCTCCACCCATTTAAGATGTCGTGCTAATTTGCTACTATGCCTCCAGAATCAATATGCCTCTATGCCAGCAAGAGCAAGTAACAACACGCCTCATATAGCCCATGCAACTAGCCGGCTTAGGGCAGGGACTAGCTGCCCCGCAGCACATCTTGTTAAAATAATGAAGTTACATCTTTTCATAAGTTAAATCTTTCTTGACCTATTTTTTTTGTTGTTATTTCTATCTCCATGTTACACATTGCATATACTGATAATTTCTTTTTTTCTAAAAATTTAAAATGCAATTTTATTTTATAAATGTATTTTGTATGAATTTTCCTGAGAAGAAAAAATTTATAATGATATCAATGGGAAATTTTATGTAAATGTTTTTATTTTTATTTTATTGCTTATTATTTATTATCATTATATTTATATATATTTATTTTATATAAATTATTATATATATATTAATATATATATAAGTTTAACTCTATTATTTAGCAACTTTAAAATTTAAGAGGAAACAACATAAACCTATTTATTTCAAAATTCTAAATGTTTTTCTAACTATAAAAAAAATGTAAATATATTTAATTTATTATTAAAGAGTTTTTCGTCATATATTTACATTATATATTTATTTATGTGTGCAATTGATAGTACTTAGAGTACTAATCAAATTAATATTTTATCATGATTTATGATAGTGTTATTTAATTTGTCGATATTTAAATATTATTATATTTAGAAAAATAATTTAATAAGTAGGTGGCTTGATTACACTTATATATTTATTTGAAGCGACCATATATAATTAACCACATGAAAACTAATCTATAGTTCTGGACATTAAATCAGGGAACAACATCCCAATTGGTGCTATCTCTTGCAATCATGTTTAACATTTTTTCCATAATTTCAGTTATGTTTTTAGAATTACAAAATTTCAAATATTATAAGATCATATATTTAAAAAAAATAGAATAAATAATTTATTTTTTACCCAAAGTTTATTTAAAATATAAATATATGGAGTTTAATTATCATAAAAAAAAATATTACAATGATTTAATGTTGCATAAAATTATTAAATAGCATAAGTTATCATTTTCACATGTCCATAAAATCATAACTCATTTCTTATGACACTTGTTTATATGACTTGATAAATGGAACCTTTGATAAGTGTATATGATTTGTTGTTAGCTTTGGTAAGTGCATATAATTTGTTTTTTTAATTTTTTTTAAATTTAATAATAATTTTTAAAAATATAAATATAAAATTTTGTTATTTTACAAAATTTAAACTATATAATCGATTTTTCAAAAATTAAAGTGTTCTATAGTTAAAAATATATTTTAAATTATAGAAAATTACAAATAATAACAAATAAATAAATAATAAACTTATGCTCCTCTACAATGTCTGAAACTTATGCTCCTCTACAATGTCTGTCACCTTTCCAAATAAAATGATACTTTTGTACAATGTTCTGTAACCTAAATGAACAATATTCGCCCCCACTGTTGGAACCTTTGATAAGTGCATATGATTTGGTGTTACCTTTGATAAGAGCATATAATTTGTTTTTTTAATTTTTTTTGAAATTTAATGATAATTTTTAAATATAAATATAAATTTATTTATTTTACAAAATTAAATATATATAATTTTTCAAAAACTTAAATTTGTTTAAAAAATTATTTTTAAATTATAAAAAATTTACAATAGACAATAAATAAATAAATAATAAACTCATGCTCCTCTACAATGTCTGTCACCTTTCCAAATAAAATGATACTTTTGTACCATGCTCTCTAACCTAAATGAACAATATTCGCTCCCACTGTTGGAACCTTTCATGCATATATTTTTTTTTTGAAATTTAATGATAATTTTTGGATATAAATATAAATTTGTTTATTTTCTAAAAATTTAAATATATAATGATTTTTCAAAAAGTTAAATTTGTTCTTTTAAATTATAGAAAAATATCATAAATAATAAACTCATGCTCCTCTACAATGTTTGTCACCTTTCTAAATAAAATGATACTTTTTACCATGTTCTGTAACCTAAATGAACAATACTCGCCCCCACTGTTTTCCCAGCCTAAAGATTAAAGAGCATACTCAAAGCTAAGTGCATGGCCCCGTGACATATCAGAGTATGTATACTCATGCATATCTCTACATTTTACGGCAGCTCTCCAAGTTCCAGAGGCTCAACCCTTCAGTATAATTAATGCAGGTAGTGCGCTACATGGTGTCCTATTCCATCTACCCAACGTTCTCAGTACCAGATGTCGTTATCATATCCTAATTATCAGATTGGCTTCCGTTCTGATTGATAGAATTTAATGGTTCGTGAATTCAAATTTTAAAATTGGAATGGAGTGAACAAATATATGGGACTTTTTCTCCCATTTCTCTTCTAGTTTTGTTACTATATGCCTTTTTATCTCTTTGCTTTTCTCTTTCTCTTCATCTCTCTTTCTTTGTTTCATTATCTCACCCCAAACATACACATTCTCTCTCCATTTCTCCCTTGTCACTCCCTCTCTCTTTCCACTTCTCACTCTTTGTGTTTTTTTCTTCCCTCCCTTTCTCTCTCTCCACTTCTCACTCTTTGTGTCTTTCTTCTTCCTCCCTCTCTCCCCCTCTAGCTCCATCTCTCTATCCCTCCCTCTCTCCTTCTCTCTCAAGTTCTCTCTCTGTCTTTCCTATCTCTCCCTTTATGTCCCACCTCTCTATCTCTTCCCCCATCTCTCTCTCTCTCTCTCTCTACCCTCCAATCCTATCACTATCTCCCTTCCTCTCTCCTCCTCTCTCTCCCACCTCCATCTTTATGTCTCCCTCTCCCTCTCTACCCTCCAATCCTATCACTATCTCCCTTCCTCTCTCTCCCACCTCCATCTTTATGTCTCCCTCTCCCTCTCTTACCCTTCTCTGTCTCTCTCACTCCTCTCCCTCTCTCTCTTCATTCATCCTCCCAGGTTTGCTTCAATTTATCTCCATCTCTCCCTTGTCACTCCCCATACCTCTCCACCTCTATCACTCCTTGTCTTCATTCTTCCCTCCCATATATATCTAGAGTTAATATATATAGCATGATATATTAATATATATTATAATATACCAAATTTAATATTTTATTAATCTAAAGTTATTAAATTTAATAATATTAATATTATAAAATATTAATATGAATATATGATTTAATAATAATAATAATAATAATAATGTAATAAATTAGAGTTAATAGTTTTTTTGCATGAATTAAATAATTTGGCCCATTAGCGTGTATAATTAGATGTTGATTCTAATCATATATTTTTATATTTACTAAAATTATTTATTTTTTATTTTTACAATCCTCTTTTATAAATATGTATTTGCCCACGATATTACGCCATAGGCGTTTCCCTCGAAATCATCCCCTCTTGTTCTACCTGTCATCTTGTAAGCCACACGATTATATGTTAGACGATTGCAACAATTTTAGCCGTTGATTCAAAGGGGTTGCCCAAACGGTTTGAGCGTTTCATTTGGCATCGGGACGAATAGTTTCATATGCGGCAGAACTATGGTAGAGTCATATGCGGCATAAGCGGTTCGGTGGATCATGCATTACTTGAGCTTTATCGCTGCAGGCCAGAGATTTTCTGATGAAAAAGATTTATGCGAGTATAAAGTAAAGAAGGGAGCATCCAGAAGTTGTCCATAATGATTTCTTAGGAGAACTCTTGAAAGAAGACTTGCATTCAGAAGAAATTATAGCAGATTTTGTACTATTCCTGCTCTTCGCTGGCCACGAGACCTCAGCCTCAACGATGGCATTTGTTATCAAATTTCTCACGGACTGTCCCCAGGCACTTCGGGAGCTGAAGGTGTGTCAATGTATCATAAATAAAAGCATTTCATATTTCGAATTGGTATTGGTATTCTAAATAAAAGAATTTCATATCTTGGACTGCACTGATGGTGGAATATGCACAACACAGGCGGAACACAACGTTCTTTTAAAGAGAAAGGGGAGTCCAAGAAACCAAAACCTCACTTGGGATGACTACTAGTCATTGAAATTCACCCAATGTGTATGTAATTAGTTACTACTTTCATGACAAACCATACGATTTTTGTTTGGTGATAGGTTGTTAGAATTTTTTTATCCTCATTACAAATTTTGTAACATGTGTTTATATATATAAATGAATTCATGAAGATCATTTAAAATTTCCCGATAGCTTCTATCAATTTGTGTTGCCTTAGTATTTTTTTTTCAGTTACCCTAAACTTCGATAATTGTTATATTTGAGACCAGATATATGGTGTCGAGATGATTGATCGTGTTTGTATTTGTTCAATTCCCAGGTCATAAATGAAACACATCGTCTCGCCAACGTTGCTCCAGCGGTTTTTAGAGAAGCAATAGCAGACATTAAAATTAAAGGCATTTAATAATATATTGTTTTTACTCTTCTTGGTTGATATTCATGTTTCTGCTGAAATTTACAATTTTATTTATGTATATGTACTTTTTCTGGAAGGGTTGAAATGTATAAAATCTCAACTCATACTTCCAATTCCAACATTTCTTTTAATCTTTTCGGTGCAAATCTGATCATCATAAACTTGTGTTATCAGGAGGCTTTGTCATCCCAAAAGGGTGGTCAGTCTTGGTGCTTATGAACAGCATCCATCTGGACGACAAGTACCATTCTTCTCCGCTCAAGTTTGACCCATGGTGTTGGCAACAGATTCTGGAAAATAATGTAATTAATTAGCATCAAAACCATCACTTCATGTAATTAATTCTCTTAGTAATATTTCTGTGTCTAATTCTTCTCTTAGTAATCTTTCTGTGTCTAATTCTGTTAGTAATCTCTCGGACTTTATATTGCAGGAGCTCTACAAGAACCCCTCTTTTATGCCATTTGGAGGGGGGCTCAGGCTCTGTCCAGGAATGCATCTAGCAAAACTTGAGCTGGGCCTCTTTCTCCATCACTTCATCACCAAATTCAGGTCACGTGCTTCATTCTTATACTTCTTTCATAGCAAGATAAATAAGACATCAATTTTATGAACGTTGTACATGTACATTGTGTTTTACAAGAATGTGCTAAAAATGTCTTAATATTTGCAGATGGGAGCCTCTGGATGATGATAAGATCTCCTACTTTCCTGTTTCACACTTGACTAAAGGCTTTCCGATCCGTCTACATCATCAAGAACAAATGGATGATTAATCGCAATATAATAGGATTTGATTGATGCAGTATGGAGTATTAGTAACAGTAAATAAGTTTGAAAGAATGGATAATTAATCGCATTATAATAGGATTTGATTCATGCAATGTGGAGTATTAAAAACAGTAAATAAATATGAAGCTTAAAACAATATTTGCCCCGCTTTGGACATATAAATTCAATGTCAAACGACATCAGCAAAAATGGAACCTTCTCTCAGTTTGTACTGAGTCTTTAATTTCCTTATTAAACCCAACCTTCATTGTCCACCTTGAGGGTGACACATTCTGTAATTTGAATATTTAAATGTGTCACTCTTCCCTATATAAATTTCAGGTAAATTAGGTGACAATACCATCATCATCGGATAAGGATTACCTTGGGTTGCTTGTGTTTGTGTCTAGGGTTGCTTTGCAGTTTCTATGTAGTTACATCACACTTCCACTTTATGCCCTTGTGACACAGGTCAGTCTACTCCATGTTCATTGAAAATACAATCAGTTTAGGTGTTTGACAGGATCGATTGAACTTGAGAAAATGCTGGCTTATATAATTACAAAAAATGAGAGTTACATCTTCCAAGTATTCACTTAGTATATTGACCTGGTTTATTTTGTACAGAAATAGATTAATCAAACCCTACATTGTGATATTAAATATCTTATTTGTACTGATAAAATTAGAGATAAGGTTTCACCTGATAATGCATTAACACAGTTGTTTAATGACACCACTTTTGATTTTTTTTTGGTTGATTTTGCCCAAAATATGAGTAGAAATTGTTAAAACCATAGTTTCTGATTAGAAATAGGGTAAATTTTAGCTTTAAGTTGTTGATTTTGCACAATCCAAATGTTTAAGGGATTTTGAGGGCATTGAATCCATTTTTGTACTAAAAAATACAATGAAACATTGTGTTCTCACCAAAAATCATATCATCAGATTTCAGTGAAACAGTTAAAAAACCACCTCATTAAAAAATAGTTAAGCTCATAGTAGACAAATTTATCAGTAGATAGAAAACAGTGGAGTTTAATTTTTCTTTTGTACAACAGTTATCTCTCTATTGAGAGCTTCAAGTAAAGCCTCAGAGGATTTTTGAATGAAAAGTATGACCACTCTAAAATATGCTTCCTTTTGTTTGTTAAATTAAATTAAATTTTGTTGTAGTCTAGAGCCTTCTAGAAAAGCAGAGAAATAGAAATGATGATTTCTCTCTAAATCATTTTAATTTTATTTCTTGATATAACCATGTTTGTTGATAGATAGAGAACATCCATTTTTGGGCAAATTTTGTTTTTCCAATATTTACAAATGTTTTAGTGAACTTTTGGATCGTTCAAAAACACTCCTAGTTAAATATCATGTATAAAGGAATATGCTCTTAAAATATGATGGGATATTTTTATGCAGATGGGATCTCACATGAAGAAGGCAATATTTGAAGAACAGACGGCCAATGCTTTGAACAGATGGCAACAAAATGCTAAGAAAACAATGCTTTGAACAGATGGCAACAAAATGCTAAGAAAAAAAACAAAACGAGATAGAAAGTCAAAGCATTCTTCCCCTGGTTTCACATACAGATCAAATGTGTTTTTGGGATTTCAAAGCGGAGAAACAACTCCAATCCATGGATCTTCTCCATTGCATTTGCTCCGAAGATACAAAACAGCAGGAGCCATGGAAACTGCATATGCCTTTGAGAGATATGACCACTCAGAATCCAGCGCATCAAATGCGGCAATTAATGCATCTTCTTCTTATCCTCCCCAGCATAATCAACAGGAAACAAATTTTGTTTTGTTTGTGAGGATTTCCCATGAATCAGTGAGGCTCCTGTATCATTTTGCATACCATAAAAACCCTGTTTACATTGATTCTACTGTCAGAGGGCAACATGTCATGTGAGACAGATGATTCTCGAGACTTGTACCGATACTGCAACTAGCTCAAGGGGTTGGTCCTCGAAGGCATGGAGTGCAGTGGATAATCCCTGTATATAAAATGACCCTATATATGATGACTATTTGTTCTAGCACTAATTGCTACTGCAGACCTGGAATGCCACCCTTAGGAATTGTGGAAAAATCTCGTTGTATCATTTAGGTTATAGGGGTTCTAGCATTTTTAAGGTTTATGTTTGTTTCACTTAATTATTCAGTATCTCTATTAAATATATGTTGTATTTTATTTTAAACTCTGTTTGGCCATAATATGTGTTTTTTAAGTTTGATGGACTGTGTCAGTTCTGGTGCTACTGGACTTTGCTCTAGTCTTTAAAGTGATTAATTGCTATGGAAGTAATTTCTATATTGAATGGTCAGTGCACATGGTCCCCAATCTTATAACTCAATATGTTTCATCTCTTAATTGACAGAAATTACATTTGGGTATGTTTTATTGACAGATTTGGTGAGTCAGTAAATGGTACTCCAAAGCCTACCTCTCCTGGTCTAGGAGAAACAGAAATATTGGAAGAAGAAAAGAGGAAAGTGAGGGCTGAGAGGTCCGTTCTTTGAAAATTCAGGAATTTATTCTCTATATTCCTGAGATTATGATGCTATTTTCCTTATATTATGTTTTCCTTATCTTGTGTATGTCTAATTTATTGTCAGTTTAATTTTCTTAATATTTTTATCCAAAATTATGATACACGTTTGTTTTACTTCAGAATAATTGGAATCTGACAATGCCCAAATTATTGGACTTACTTTGCGCTCATCTACTGATGATGAAGCAAAGAAGAAAGCTCGTTTGGCTAGATTTGGAGTGGATGTGAAATCTGCTTCCTTGGAAGATGACAAGAAAAAGGCAAGGGCTGCAAGGTAAACTCCTATTTCAATGATTTGTATTATTTGTTTGCTTTGTATGTTATGATGAAGATGACATCTGTTTCTTGCCTTTGTGCATTTCATAAATTAAGCTTTAATTGAAACTTTATTTTATATGGATGCATACTTGAGGGCATTTCTTGTTTAATATTGAAAAAATGATTATAAATTGTTTGTTTATCTCAGGTTTGCCTCGGCATTGGATGAAGCACTTCAGAGGTAAACAAAAAACTAAAACCAGACTTGGCAGAGACTGTGGCATCAACATGAATGGTGATTGTAAGTTCCTCGATCTCTTAAATCCTAATTTGGTTTGATTTTTGTTGCATGATACAAAGAAACACAACTGATTACTTTATTTATGATTTAGGCTTGGGATTCTAAGGCAAAGATGTTGTCCCTGTTGCAGCACAGCACAATCAGGCAATGTTAGATACTGGATATGATAAAAAATAGGCTAGTGGGGCCACAAATTGCATTAAATTTTGGTTGAGGATTAATGCCATTTTGGTAAAATCATTAATTAGTTTTGCTTTTATGTTTTGTCTAGCTTTCTCGTTTCTGGTGTCTTTCTTCGCTACATTTTGATTTGTTGTTAGCCTCCCCATTTACCCTTTTTATAGCCTTCTCTGTTAGCATTCTCGTTTAACTTCACTCTTTTCTGTCCCCTCTTAATTTAATATTTGCAGTGCTTACATTTACATGGAATCTTATTTGTGTTTGAATTTTTTTTTTGTTATTGTTGTGGTCGCTTAGGCTTTAACCATCCATTTTACAGGTTTACAATTTCTCTCATCTGCAAGGTCAAATTGTCTTTGGTTTTTCTTTGAATTGCTCATCTATCCACCCTCTGGACTTTCTTGAAATGCCCTAACCAGATTGGGAATGTCAATTGACAGACAAAACTTATATAGAGGATTTCAAACAAAGCATGTGAACTTCGAAATTTGATGTTTTGCTGGTCACTTAATTTCTGTGGTGCTTCACATTTTCTGATTGGTGCTTCTAAATTTTGCTAATTTTCACTGTTGAAATCTGCTGAAATTTTATCATCAGTTATTTCACTTTTCATCAGTTATACTCAATTCCTCCTCTTATTTTTCTTTTCCTCTATATCTGTTAGGTTTCCCTACTTTTCTTTGTCTCTCTTTGTGTCATTTTTGTTTTTTTCAATTGTTTCTCTTTTATTTGAAGAGTATCTAGTGCCTTCATGTCTTTTTGGTCGTTTTAACCCCAAAGCATTTCGTTGTGGTTGCTGCACTTTCTTGGCTGATGGTAGGATTTTGGGACCATTTTAATGTTTTACTAGGTTTGCTAATAGTATTTTAGGAATGAAGCTCATTTGACCCGCATAAACATGCAGTTTTGTGTTTTACTTAAAATGATATGAATGCAAATTCCTCATCTTATGATCTAGTTGGACAGTTTATTTGGTCAAGGGGGCCAGGCAGTCTTCATTTTGCTTGGCAAATGACATGTACAATTTCCTATTTTTGACCTAGGTGAATGATTCATTTGCTCAAGGTGGCCATGTGTTGTATAGATTTATAATTGTAAATGGGCGACTTAATTGTATATGATATTTTGATAAAGCTTATGTTCATCTCGATCTGGGTTAGACTGTGATGTAGTATATTTTGCCTTTTTTCCTGAATCTTTAAAATGTGGACTAGCTATCAAATTTGACATGAATACAGTTGCCCAAATCTATCTCATGTATACAACATACTGTGCTGACTACGAAAAATGCAGAATTTAT
>APFE030449498.1:0-47700 GCA_000404065.3 Pinus taeda | reverse complement strand
AGCAAATACACTAAAGGTCATAAGTGTGTTTAGTAGAAATTATCTTACATAGATTGTGAAGAGGAGGAATAAAAGGAACAAGAAACATCAAAAGAAGAAGATATACACTAGGAAAAAACCCTAGAGAAAGAAGAAATGAATCTGGCCATATCTTGTAATGCATTGGCTAGAATTACCCCTCCTCAAACTATCAATATAGAAGGACATATCAAGAAGAAAAAGGTAATAGAGTTGATTGATTTGGGAAGTACCCATAATTTTATTCATTATAAGATAGCTAAGGAATTGAATTGCTTCCAATATCTAGCACCAGATTGCCAAGTGATGGTTGCAAGTGGAGGAACCATAAATTTCTCTAGAAAGTGCCATAATATCAAGCTATCCTTGGGCGAATATGTATTGAATAGCCCAACCCTTTCCATTCCAATGGGTGGTGTTGATGTTGTACTAGGATTCCAATGGCTACAATCTTTGGGTACGATAAGTTTTAATTTTCAAGAAATTTTCGTGAAATTCTTTTTGGAAGGAAAGGAAGTTGAATTAAAGGGTATCGTAGGGAAATCGAGAAAGATAATCATCTCTAACAAAATGATAAAGCTTCTAAAGAAAGAACAACGAGGCATAATTTCGTAATTATGTTCGCTACAGGTTCCCACATCAAAATCATCTATTTCTCCATATCTCCAGAAAGTCTTGGACAATCATTCCAAAGTATTTGAGACTCCCAAAGGCCTCCCACCTATTCGTGATCATGATCATGCTATTCATATGATTTCTAGGGAAGTGTTCCTCCCAAACACTCAGGCCTTATAGATTGATCCCTATGCCCAAAAAGTGAAATTAACATTTGGTTGTTAGAAATGCTATAGGTTTGGTAAGTTCAATCTTTAGTCAAAGATTATTCTCTTCTCCAGTAGTAATGGTTGCACAAGAAGGATGAATGGGCACATGTGTCTAGGATTATAGGGAGCTTCAAGAAGCTTCACCTATTAAAGATAAATTTCACATTCCCCAACATGATAAGTTATGAATGAATTGCATGGATCAATTTACTTCACCAAGTTGGATCTTCGTTCAGGGATTCTCAAAAAATTAGAATGAAGGACCTAGACATTTCGAAAATGCATTTAGGAATTCCATTGAGGTCATTATGAATTTTTGGTCATGCCATTTGGCCTTACCAATGCACCTTCTACAATTTCAAAAGGTTTGATGAATTTTATTTTCAAACCCTTCCTTAGAAAATTTGTGTTAGTATTTTTTGATGATATACTAATCTACAACAAGTCTTGGATGGATCATGTTCAACATGTTAACTGGGTGCTCAAACTATTCGAGGAGAAACAAATATATGCAAAAAGCTCCAAATGTTTCTTTGAAGTACAAGAGATGGAATATCTGGGTCATATTATATCTTGTGAAGGTGTTAAGGTAGACCCTAGAAAAATTAAATCCATTAAGGAATGGAAAATCCCCACACCCATAAAGCATCTGTGAGGATTTCTCGGGTTGATAGGGTATTATCATAAGTTTGTTAAGAATTATGGGAGAATAGTAGCACCTCTAACAACATTATTGAAGAAAGATGCATTTTCACAGGCTCAAGAAGCAACGAGGGCCTTTGAACATCTTAAAGAGGAAATGTGCCAAGCACCGGTCTTAGCTACATCAGTCTTCACAAAAACCTTTATTGTGGAATGTGGTGCCTCAAGAAATAGAATTGGTGTTGTTTTAATGCAAGAAGAAATGCCCATTGTTTTCAAATGTCATCCAATCAAAGGAAAGTATTTAAGCAAAGCTATTTATGAGAAGGAAATGTTGGCAATACTACATGCACTTAAGAAATGACGAGCCTACCTAATGGGAAGACACTTAAAGGTAAAAACAGATCATGATAGTCTTAAATACTTTTTAGAACAAATATTATCTTTAGAAGAGCACCAAAAATGTGTCACAAAGATGTTGGGTTATGACTTTTAAATCATCTACAAAAAAGGGAAGAAAACTGTTGTGGCAGATGCACTCTCAAGAAAGGATGAGGATGTGGAGGGATTGTTTTTGAGCCATTCCTATTATCCAACCAAATTGGATAAACAAAGCAAGGGATGAATGGAAGAATGATGAAGAAGTGTGGGAACTCATTCAAAAGATACAACAAGATCCCAGTACATCTGATACATTTAGATGGAAAAATGATTCGTTATTGTACAAAGATCGCTTATACCTATGTAAGAATTCTCAAGTCAAACAAAATATTCTTATGGAATTGAACACCTCTCCCTTAGGAGGGCACTCAATATTTTTAAAAACTTACCACAGGGTTAAGAAGGATTTTTTTGGGGATGGCCTTAAATATGATATCAAAAGTTTGTGGCAGAATGTCTAGTTTTCCAACAAAATAAAGTTGAAATAATTAAGACCCCAGGTCTATCACAACCTTTATCCATTACAAGCCAACATTGGGAAGAGGTTTCAATGGATTTTATCACAGGTTCACCCAAGTACGAAGGAAACAATGTCATCATGGTGGTAGTTGACAGACTTACCAAGTATGCACACTTTTGTGCATTATCTCATCCATTTAAAGTCAGTACAGTTTCTACTACATTTATGGAAACAATTAAAAAGCTACATGGAAACCTAAAGATTATTGTAAGCGACAGGGATCCCATTTTCACTAGAAATTTTTGGACAAAATTATTTTCTTGTCTTGGTACTTAGTTAGCTCATAGCTCATCTTATCATCCTTAATCTGATGGGCAAACTGAGATAATAAAAAAATGTTTGGAAGGATATCTTCATTTCTTTGTATCTGATAAACAAACACAATGGGTCAAATGGTTGCCTCTGGTTAAATGTTGGAATAACACTTTCTTCCATACTGCAGAAAAAATGACTCCATTTATGGCACTTTATGGATATCATCCACCATTCGTCACATCATATTTAAGAGAAAATTCTAAGGTTCAAGCAGTGGAAAATCACATCGAGCATCAACAACATGTTCTCCAACTCTTAAAGGATAACCTCACTTTGGAGTAGAATAGAATGAAACAACAAGCAAATCAACATCACAACAAAAGAAGTTTTGATGTAGGTGACTGGGTATTTCTACAGCTACAACCATATAAAAAAATGTCCCTCAAGCAGGCTAAGAAGGACAATAAATTATCCCCAAAGTATTATGGTCCATACAAGGTGTTACAAAACATTGGTACTATGGCATACAAATTGGAGCTTCCTGTAGCTTCCCGAGTGCACCCAATTTTCCATGTTTCATTATTAAAAAAGGTTATAGGTGACAAGCTCCCAGTTCAAACAATATTGCGAGAACTTAACGAGGAAGGCAAAATCATATTGGAACCTGAAGTAGTCACAGAAGCAAGAACTCGATAGCTACGAAATCGATCAATTTCGGAGTATCTAATCAAGTGCAATAACTTACCCACTGAAGATTCCACATGGGAGGATGATAATTTTATACAGAAGCATCCAAAACTACTTAAGCATTGACGATAACACTTTTTTGAAGAAAAGGGACATGTTAGGTGCTTATAATACTAGTGATTCCCCCGTTACTATTGCTAGTGTAGCCCTTATTGTTATTTTTGTTCCCCTATTGTCCTCGTATTGTTATTATTGTGCCCCGTAGAAGCCCACTATTGTTATTGTTGTGCTCTTATATTATTATTGTTATGTCGGATTTGATTATATTGTGACCCCTTAGACTCATACATATAGAAATGAGGTTTTGTCATTTGTATCATCGAAGAATTTTTCATTTGTGTAATGTAAAGGAGGTTTCCCCCTCGAAGAGGCTGGTTTTTAAGTCGTCGATCTATCTTTTCTTCTATTTTGTGAGCCAGTTGCATAACACTTAACTGCTAAAGCTTAAGTAAGTATGATATGGTATATTTCAAGGAACTATGGTAAATGGAGTGATAAAGGAGCAATAAGAGGAAGAAAAAGGGATGAAATAGATGTATAAATGTGATAAGAATGGTAACAAATCAACGACCCAATAAGATGCCATTTCTTTTGTAGAAACAATCAAATTCATAAGAAGTGAATTCCTCGCCTCTATCTATGCATAATGTCTTCAATACATAATTACTTTCCTTCTCAACAATAGCCTTTTTAATGCCATGTATCAAGATTCTATGCCATTACATCTTTAACTTGTTGAAAAATAACACATGCATTAATTTTTTGTTTAATAAAGTATATCCCTGTTCTTCTAATAAAATTGTCAACAAAAATAATAAAATGCTTAATTTTATTGAGAGGCAAAGTTTGCATAAGAGCACATATATATGCATGCACTAGATCCAATGGTTTTCTTGCTCTCCAAGATTTTTCTATGGGAAATGAGACTATGTGTTGTTTACCAAGAATACATCCTTCACATACTTAATTAATAGAGTCAATAAGAGGCAAAATTTTGACCATTTTCTTGTTATATAATAATCTTAAGCATCTTAAATTAATATGGCCACATCTCATGTGCCATATCAAGGAATTGTCATCATAGACAACTTTTAGTGGACTATTTTCTTCACAGGGAAGCTTAGGAGAAAAAATATATTTTTCAACATATTAACCTTGGCTATAATGTGATTATGATTATCCTTATCATAGATGATGCATTGATTATTTTTAAAAATAACAAGATATCCCTTTTCAATAAGCTGCCACATTGAATAAATTATGTGCTAAACTAGGAACATATAAAATATCATTAATGTGTTTTATTTTACCTTGGGTTGTCCTTATTGCAATTGATTTACCTTTAGCACCCACTCATCTTTCATCTCCAATTAGAACTTCAAATTTAGTATATTCATATATATTTACATATGCATCCTTATTTCCAGTCATGTGATTGTTGCAACCACTATCCAAAATCCATAACTCTTTGGAAACCTAATTAGCTGAATCATAAGCTAAACATAATTTTCTCACATCTTCTTTTTCTCCAGAAATGTTAGCTTGTTGTTTTTTCTTTTCCTAGTAATTATAGTAACAACGGTGTAAGGAACAAAGTTCGGTTATGCTCTGATACCAATGTAACAAACAAAGTTTGTATACACAACAATAATCTTCAAATTACTTCGAAGAAAAGAATATCCATTATAGGAAAAGTAATTGTATATTGAATATTATATAAAAGAATTGATATGAGATGATTACAAATGAGGGTGAGGGCATGCTTATATACCCTAGGCAAGAGTCCCTTTATGAATGGTCATGTCCTTAGGGACATGCATTTTCATTAACAAATTACTATTAATTATTATTTATGATGTGTTATTATTATTTATATTTGCATTATTTATATCTATATTTTATTCGTACAATTGCATTCCTCCTCAGAAAGCTTTGTCCTCAAAGCTTACTAATGAAAAGACTTGATGTCTTTTTCTTTTTCGAATGTCTTCTCGTTTTGGGACTATCATCTTCATTAATACAAGACGATATGATCCTTTTAGTGATAAACAAAATTGTCAAACTGAGAAGGGATATGACTGTCCTAGATTATCCTTCTGTGGAATCTTTCGATCACTGGAAATTTGTAATGAATTGTTATCTGAGGACTAGATTCTACAAACTGCAGTATTCCTTGGAACATAAATCTTTTGTTTATGTTCTAAGTGATATTAATATGTATATTGATTGAGAAGTTTAGTCTTATGATTCAGATGTCGATAATGAATTTTTCTGGTTGGACTTTAACTTATCATGTGTGTGGAATTTTTTTGATTTACTTCAAGTAATGTTGTTGTTGAATTGGCTACTGAATCATCACTTGGAATTTCCATTGTTTGAACTGAAACATATGAATATGTTTTAAATTTTATTGGTTTCCCATTTTCTTGAGTTGTGATATTGATTGGATCAATATTTGTTCCTTTATCTTCAACTTGGATTGATACTACTGGAGACTTCAATACTAAATTTTCTTCAGTAAGTTGTTCTAACTTGTCTTTTAATGACTTCTTGCCACTTTTAAGCTTATTTATTTGTGTGAGAATATTTTTTTTATGATTCCTTAGACATAAGCGTTTTTCATTTTCTGAATTGTAGACTTTATTCTTAGCATAATTCTCTTCATCTTTTAAACTTTTGATCTGTTTTAATAAATTTTTATTAAGGTTCTTTAAACTTAAAGTTTCCTCTTCTTGTTCTTATATGTGCTTCTTTGATTCCTTCTTTGTGGCCTTAGTCTTTTTGACTTGTGCAAATAAATTTCAACATGGTCTTTGAGGCGATAAATTTCTTTCTCATTTTCCATTACTTCCTTGTAATGTATGTCAACCAAATCTTTATATTCTCATTGTAATGTTTTCTTTTTTTGTCCAAGTTTGACTATTTTGTCTTTGTGATGATCTTTCGGCTATAATTTCTTGGTACACTAGATTACATCTTTTTGTAGGGGTGATGATGGGCTTTTATCTTACAATTTGGATTCCTCTTTCTTCATTTCCTTATTAAGATATGCATGTCGTCGCCCAAATATTGCCTTTAATTGTTCTATATCTCTTGCTATTGATTGTTTTTGTGCATCACTTAGAGATTCGACTAAGGTAAAAGTTTTGTAACATTTTATGCAAACTACATTTTAATTTCTAAATGACTCTTGACAATTAGAATATTCCTCTGAACAGGAAAAACATATTGAAAAGGAACTCATATTTTTTTCTCACTTCTTTTAACTTTATATAGAAATGTATTTAATTTATCTTTTTTTAAATACCTTTCTAGATAATAATGCTCCCTTAAAAATATGAATCAAAACTTTGGAAATTCACCCTTTTCTTTTTTAAATAATCTCCTTGAACTGTATACCTTGTAATATATGATAAAATTTTTCTAATTTTATTAAAAACCTTATTCACTTGTAATTTCTTTTTAAAATTTAATTAAAACTGTGGAGAATCTCACTTACTTGAACTTATAAATATAATTTTTAATTTTTAAATCTTCTTAATATTAATTTTTTATTTTTTTTTTCCAAATCAAACTTGCTTTATGTATATATAAATTGATTATATTTCATATCATCCCTTTTGATTAAAACAAACAAATACCTTTTGAATTATTCTCCTTTCCTTTGCTTTCAATTTTTTTTTAATACAAAACTTTTTTAATTTAATTAAACTAATAATACATGGACTTCATTTATTTTCTTAAAAACAAAAGATAAATGTTTGTAACCTAATAAATTATCTTTTTTCTTTATAATTTTCCCCTTAATTGTCCCATTTCTTTATAGATTTCCCCTTAATTGGCACTCTCCTCACTATTTAGTTTATGTGGTGCCCTTACCACCCACATATAACCTTAATTATTAAGTGGCAATTGTGAAGGATTATATATCTCTTAAACATTTTGATATTCCACATTAACAAGGGCCTATCTCTTTTTTGTTTCCTTATACTTTTCTCTTTGTGAAGGGTTACGAGTGTGGGATCCTGAATGACATGGTGGTTGTAAATGGTGGTGGCTTGTCGAAAGGAATGCTTGATTTTTCTTCTAAGGTGATCACAAAATCAGCTAACAGATAAACAATATTGCCAAATAGCATTATTAATGCAGATTGGCGGTTGGGTATAAAGATATGATGCGGTCGTATCGAGAGGTTAGGTTTTTTGTTTTTGTTTTTTGGTCTCAATCCCACGTCATGTCACAAAAACTGTGATGGCTGCCCTCAGGCCCCGGTTACATGGAAACAAGAAATGAAAAGGTTTTGTTTTGATGAACCATAATTACGTCCTTCGTGGCTACTGTGCAATTGCTTGGCAAGGCGAACAACAAGGTGGAAAATTGATGGAACTATCATTGCTTGAATGGTGGTGGTTTTTGATGACTTTGGCAGCTCGGTGCGGTCAGGATGGTGGATGGGGATGGGTGCGATAGGCTGGGCTGACGAGAACAATTGTTTGTTCGCAGTCTGCCCAGTGGAGTGGGGAAACAATGTGACAATTGTTTGTTGGCAGTCTGTCCAGTGGAGTGGGAAACAATGTGACACCATTGGGTTGTGGCTAGTATGGTTGTTGGCAACCAATTAAATTTATTTATTTATTTTAATTATTTTAATTTAATATTTCTAATATGGTATTTTTTGGTTTAATTTTTTTTATATAATAAAATTATTCTCTTTTTTTTTTTTATTCTAATATTAATATTTTCTATTTCCTTTCTTTTTCTTTTAAATTATTATTTTTTATTTGTTTTTTCCTTTTTTCCTTTTTTCTTTCATGGCCAAGAACTAATTGGTGAAAATGGAGAAACTCCAACTTGTGTAGCAAAACACTTGAATCTAAATGGAAACGATGTTTACTAAAGTTTGATGGTCAAAGGCCGGACCAAACTCGCTCCGTGCACCGCGTGAACAACCAGAGGATCGAATAACTCTGATACCAATGTAACCAACACATTTCAGTTATGCTTTGATACCAATGTAATGAACAAAGTTTTTATACACAACAATAATTCTCAGAATACTTTTAAGACAAGAATATCCATTGTAGGACATGTTATTGTATATTTAATATTATAGAAAAAAGTGATATGAAATGATTAAAAATGAGGGTGAGGGCCTGCTTATATACCCTAGACAGGTGTCCCTTTATGAATCGTCATGTCCTTGGGGACTAATTTCTTCATTAGTTAATTACAAATTAATAGTTATAAGAAGAGCTTTCGCGTAAATCACATAAAAAAGACCTTGGTCGACGCGTTTCGAACCAACTAGTGTGGTTCATCGTCAAGACAAGTTGAAGAAACACATCCCACCTAGCAAGTTAAATAGACTGAGCAGAGACTCCAACGGCTACATAACGGCTATTAATTTCCTCATAATTTCCTCATGGGAAAAATGCTCCCCTTATTGACGTTTAGTTTTAGAAATATTGGCGTTTTCGTGAAAAGTTTGTTCAAAAGTTTTCTTAGTAGATCCTCATCAAATTGAAGAGATCCCATAAGCTTATTCACATACAATTGAGTTAAATAATTAGATTATTCAATAGCAACAACAACACCATCAAATTTTGTAGGAAGGTGTTATCCAGGAATAGTGTCCACTCGGATGCTGCTATTCCCACTAAGATGGGTGGCTATCTTAGAAACAAACAATAAAAGTCTACTGTCGTTTCCTTTTATGAAAATAGACGAGAGGAGGAACAAGAAGACAAACCTGAGTCTTGCGCTTGATTTCCTCTCATTCTTGATAGAGCTTCGCCGCTTCTTATTGTTTGCCCAACTTCAAAAGAACCTGTGGAATCACAACAACATACTACTATGCAAGAAACAAGGATCTAAATTCATAAATAATACAGGATGAGATGTGTATTAATCATATACATGCATATATAAACAAGTACACAAGAATATGGAAGGAAACAAGAATAGCTTTATTCAGATGAAAAGTAGCAAGAGGATTACAACCATGTGCTCTGACCCAGCATCATCCTCCAGCTAAGAAGCCCTTCTTCACCTCAAGCAAAGCTAGATCACCCAACACTATGAATGTACACCAGAATACCAACAACACTTCTCTAGAAGATACAAAATTCCAGCCTCTGGATCTCTGTGATGAGGGATCCATATATAGATGATTACAGAGAGGTGAGTCATCTTCTGGGATCTTGATTAGTGTTTTCTCTCTGATGGTTCCTGCTTCCACTTGGAGAATGATGATCTCTTCCTCATCCCTGGTCGAAAATGGAGAGGCAAGTGTCAGAGGGGAAGCTTATGGAATATTCCATGATCTTCCACCTCGCATTTTTGTCTCTGCCATTTGTCCATTCTCGACCATCACACCCTACAGAGGAGCAAATCAGTATGCATCGCACCTTGTACACTGGGAAGGTGATATGCATCGCACCCCCTACATTGAGCTTTCAGTATGGTCCAATTTTGACCATTTATGAGCAGTTTTCAGTGGAGAACTTCCGGGAGATGATGTAATAAGTTGACCTTGTTCCTTTAGGCAGTGAAGCAACACTTTTAGGGACTTAGGAGCCCACATTTTATGGACATTTATGATTGAGGTTGAAGTGACCAAAAATGTCTATAAGAGGTGCCCCCTAAAACATGAGGTTGTTAATCTTTCTGATGTCGGGCGAAATGCTTTACTATGAGGATCTAAAGTTTTTTCCGAGCTGGGAGGCGACCTGTAATAAGATACAATACAATACATTATTTTGACAACATTTTTTCATGATCTAGCTGAGGCGGGCATTCCCATGCTCAGCTTTATAAACTCATTTTCATGGACATAGGACAGACAATCGTCTGCATGACGGACTGATGATATGGACACATCATCCTTTGATTTGGATGATAATCTGTTCGGCAATGATGTACACTGTATGTTTTTATATTCCTAAATATATCGCAGCCCGGATGGATGAAACTAGATCCGGGGTCTTCAAAACTCATTCAATCTTCACTCGGAGTACAAGTCGATCCATGTGAAAAATGTTCCAGAGTCGAACATGGAAAGACATCGCCTGATTACCAGCCAATGACATAAGTTGTTAACAGGCGCGAGAGGAATCACCAATAATGACAATGAGCCTCAAGGTACTACAATAAAATTTACGTGCATTGAAAAGAGACTTGGCGTCGAACACCACACAAAATCTCTCGGTCGAAGGCCATTGATGTAAACCTGTCGCCGAAAGTGAGAAGCTTGCCATTGAGGCATGTAAGCTTCAAAGTACTGAAAGGGTTGTTCCCAAGTCAACTTCTTGAACAATGAGCTGTTGTCGACAAGAAGTGACCTGTTGCAAGAGGGCCTTAATGAATCCCACATCAATGACATGAAATAAAGCAAATGATTTTGGAGGTGAAAACAAACTGACGATACAGGGTTCAGGGTGGCGGTCATGAAGGAATGAAGTATGAATGTATTGCAGTGGGTGAGACATAGGTGAATTGTCTGAATGACTTCTCTTGAACATATCGGCGACACTGACGATGGACTGGTAGCGTTAACCCCAAAGATGGATGGTGTGACAGACCAATGGTGATGACCAGTGAACGGAACAACCCAACCCAGCATGGATGTGGAAGGAAAGTGTCATGTTCAAGCGACTTGCTACCAATAAAGTTTCAAGTTTTCTTCCCAATTTTCCCCAGTCATTGCTGACCAATACCTCTTTATTTTTTTCAATCTTGAGGAGGATAACACATGATTGTTCTATAATCCGCCCTTCAGGCAAACCTGTCGCTATATTTTAGCGAGCCTAGTGAGAGTGAAACTCGTTCTCGTCCATTTGGATGAGTTTGTCGCTATTCGGTTTTAACGAGTTTAATGACGAAGATAACTCGGTCTCTTTCAATTTTATAGAGTCTGAAAGGAACAGAAAGAAGATTCCAAATATTCTTTTTCATTGTATAATCCCTTAAGTCCGAAAAAGTGTAAAATAATACAAAAGGGATGAATTTTCGATAGTTTTAACGAGCCGAGGCAAGCGCTCGATATTTTTGTGTAATAATCCCTCAGGTCCAAAAAGATTAAAGTCTAGAGGAGGGATAGCACTTCTGATGCCTTTAATGAGATGGAGAGGCAAATTGCTCGGAAATCTTTTCATATTTTATGAGTCAAGTGAAAAGAGCTTAAGGAAGACTCATTTTCGAGGAACGAGTGATGGTTTTGGGTAGCAGCTGATTCTAGGTAAGATTTGGAATTTTCCAATCACGATAGTGTCACAAGGATGGCTAGCAGAATCACTTTTCATAGATGTTCCTCGAAGGGGTAAACAATCATATGGGGGTGAATGATTAGCTAAAAACGGAGTGGAGGTGATGGCGAGAACATGACCAAGGCTCAAAAGCTAGCGATAAGGCATTCACAATGGTTATTTACCGGTTCATTTTTTAATGAGTTTAAACGCTGGGGGAAACATTTTCTCATGAATTATGTTTATTTTTTAACGAGCTTGAACTATGCGCTAAAACTACTCGTGGAGAGTTTATTTTTTAACTAGCTTGAACTCTGCGACAACATTGCTCGTCAGTCGTATGATAGGAAATGTCTCATTCGAGATGCTATGTTGAAGTGGCTTACATCTCTCAAGCTTTGCCATGGATCCTTTCTTTATGCAAGTTAGGAAACAAATAGCCTTACGGGTTTAAAGGGTTAGAAGTCCTAAAAATTTAAAAAATAAATAGCCGCTCTTCACTTCCATGCGGAAAGGTTTGCATGCCCCCAAGTATAGCAAAAAAATTTCCAGGTTACCAAGAAAGTTCTATAAGCATAGCAGATAAAATGCTTCCTCGACGATCTCTATCGAAACAGACAAAGGTGAATGGCACAGACACATTCCACTCACATAACTTTGATGAAGGTATCTTATTCTAGCCTGTTCCCATTTTCCTGTAAGGACGGGTTCGCCAGACTAGTCATATATCCCTCACGGAAATGCACTCTATACCTAAGGTTTTCCTACCAAAACAGACCAGGGTGCATTCGCCCTGGGTTTCAGTCACACCTTCCTAAATCACTCGCGTTCATCAGGTGGACGGATTGGAGACCGATGAGACATTCCTTGCGTGAAAAGACCATTTAGGGATGGCATTTGACTATTTGCGATGTGTGAACCGTGGAATGACATTTGGTCCATGAGCTTGACCATTCTGCCTTCGTGCGGAAAACACATTACTCTAAAGAGTGAGGAGACGATGGCTCCCATGCAATAAATATAGTCGCGTCCAAGGAGTAGATTATAATCTAAAGGCCCTTGAACTACCATAACATTCATTTGAACAATTTTCCTTCTCAAAGTAATGGGCACATTTGGAAGGATCCCTAAAGGTCGACTGGTTCCCTTGTAAAAGCCTGTCAGATTTCTCATCTCAGGTAAAAGTGATGGCGAACCAAGCACTTTCCAAGCAGTTGAGGAAAGGATACTCACAAAAGCCCCTTCATCAATGAAGGTACCAACCATTACCATTCTGTAAGCTTGTACAATGATTCTGAATGGTACGCTGGCTGGTAAACGGGGTTTGTCTAGTAGATTCCAATCGAAGGAAATGAATAGGTTTCTTGGAGGTGGGACCGAATAGACGGCCGGATATGACTTTGATGAACTTCCATCCTGCGGTAAAGGAACGGGAGGACTGCCCCCAAGCTCATCAGAATTGGTGTTGATGAAAGGAATTTGAACGGTGTCGTTCTCTCTCTCTTCAGTGACGGTATCATTCGAAGATGAACACTCTGAAGGCAACACTGGGTCAACTGCTGTATCGACCCTTTGATTTTCGTCTGGTATAGATTCAGAGGGTTCATTTTCAATGATAGGTGCTTCGGCTAACCACAAGGACGGGCCAGCCGGATTTTCAACCGGTGGAGGGCTCGGGAAGAGTTTTTGATATCCAGGAGGGAATCGTAATGGTGAAACTGGACGATTATCCAAAACTCTTTTAGCCTCTTCAAGGAAGGGACAATGGTGGATGGTGTGATCGCCTTCACACAACTTACAAGGAAGTTTAGTATTCCTTCTTTGTTCATGTGCTTCACTTTCACTGGTTGATGGTGAGCATTCAACGTGATCGCCAGAGGTTGATGCTACCAGATTGTGCAAATGAGCAGACCAGTCCCTTAAGATCCGAGGGATGTAGGGACAATCTCGGTGACAGTGGTCTCCATTGCAAATGACTTAAGGAGATTTATCTTTTGGTAGTGCGGTGTGTGGATTTTTGCTAGATGATACTTGGTTGCTCCCTTTCAATTTTTGTTCCTTTTTCTTCTTTTTCTTTCTCTCTTTTTGCTTCTTCTTCTTCTCAGTTACTTGAATTTTGGCCTTATCGGCTTTATCAAACGAAGAATAAGGAGGAGAGGGAGAATCAGACGAAGTAGAAGGTTGGGAGGCAACTCTAGTGTCATCTAGTTGCTGATTAGACTGTTCAAGAATTATGGGATTCCGAACGACAGAGGTAGAGAAGAGCTAGACCGACAAACCAATTGTCAATCCTGGAAGTGACAAAGTGGCCATAAGGGGTGGACCAACATCTCCCCAAGAGGAGAAAGGACTAGGATTTCCTTCACGGGGAAATCCTTGGTTGGTAGACTCCATTTTCTCAACCTAAAGATCAACGGGGGAATTTTTGACATTATTTCAATTAAAATAAATTTTTAGACGCTTGGACACAACTTGTTTTTTCAATTTTAAAGAGTCGAGAAAAAACAAAAGATGACTCTAGTCACCTTCGATTTTTATTGAGCTTGAAGTGACAAGCGCTCATAGGACCTTTTCCTTTAAGTAGTCTGAAAATGAGCAAAATGGACTTCTCTGGAGATCTAGGCAGAGCGGATTACCAAACCAATCATAAAACTGCAGAATACTTTTTACGGTACGACAGTCAATCTTCTCGAATGCTGTGTTCGGTGCATTACGATCGATAGGGCGACAGACACAAATTCCTAAGGATAAAGGATGCAACCTATTGTGGTCTCCCAATATATACGCGATGGTACGTGGGAGAACAAGTTTGTACTGGCACTTACTGTCTTAGAGTGGAGGAATCACCCAACCAGCACTGAAAACAACAGTTACCAGGCTTTACGATGCCGGAATACGTCTCTAGCCTAGACCTCTAGATGTTGTGCGTTAAGTTCCAAAGCGTTGTTAGATTCATTGGATTTATTTTAAGTTGATCTTGCTTAACAATTTTCCTTTTAGGTTCACCATGTGATGTATGTATAATTCCTAAATGCAGTCTAAGATGATAAAGAGACTATTTATCTTCTTTCAGCAATGAAAATCCTAGCTACTAAAGGGAAGAAAGTCAAGCATCTTTACTTCACAGAGCACATAGCACACGCTAATATGCACAGTCCTAAATCAAGCCAAGAATTCAAAATGCAAATGCACATGCATGTATTTGTTTTTCAACTCTCTTAATGTGTGAATGATGTTAAGAAAGCTATGTGCAAAACTAAATTACTTTTAACGTGACTGTACTCAACAAAATTCTTTTTCAAAACGAAGTGAAAGCAAGAGAGACTCTTTGTGATTTTGAAATGGAAATTGCTTTTCGACACTTTAAAACTAGTAATTCAAATCCTATGCAACAGTAACTGTATAATCGACTATCTAAAACAATGGAATTTCTTTCTAAAACTGAAAACAATAGCTATGACACTTTTAGATCTAGGGATGATAGTTTGACTATGCTACTTTTTAGAAAAGAGAACTAAAATGACGCACAATACATAAAAACTTTTATAGTTCTTTGCACTAAGGAGGTGGAATAATGCAAGAGAAGGGGGTATTCATAGAAGTACACTGACTACAGACAGCAAAAACTCTTGAATAAGACTGAAAAAAGTGAGAAAAATCCACAGTCGGAGGGTAAATTCAATCCTCCCTGACCATCGCACCTGTTACATAGTGAACTCAGTATGTAGCGCACCTACTCCATTCGGGAAGTGTGATGCATACAGGCTGCCTTGAAGGCAAGGTGCGATGTTCATAGTGCGAGACTTTGAATGAGATTTCACTCACAGTTTACAATCTAGTTCAGGTGTTTAGGCTGAATAAGTAAGGATCAATGTATGTAAAACACAAGGGTGATCTAAGAGGTTACTAGAGCCACCACTTAGGGCAATTATATTTCTTGCAGATCTATTGTTTAATTCATAAACAAAACACGGAGATTGATTGAAGCAGCATTGATATACTTTGCATTTGTATGACAAATGCAGTTCGAAGGCTAGCTGGCTTGACTTCAGGCTCCGTCCGTATGTTTATAAAAGAAACAAGGGTAGATAAGCTAACAAGTAATCTAGTCGCTCCCCAATAGAGTTTCCATTTTGTTATATGGGAATAGTGTCCACTCAGATGCTGCTATTCCCACTAAGATGGGTGGCTATCTTAGAAAAAAACAATCAAAGTCTACTATTGATTCCTTTTATGAAAATAGATGAGAGGAGAACCAAGAGGGCCAACCTAAGTCTTGCGCTCGATTTCCTTATTTTACCAAAATTAATGGAAACATTATTAAATTAACAACATTTTTACCTTATATGATCTAAAATTCATGCTTTATTAAAAATATGATAAAAGGAAAGATAATGTGTCAAAAAAGGAGTAATAATATGGATAAAAAAAGATATTTGGAAATGAAAATGACATCAAATCAAAGCCCTGACATGATGAAAAATCCTTGAAAATGTTATTATGAAATTGCTAAAGTATCTATCTAATCCCATCAAATATATAATTTCTTAAACATTATTTGGTGTTGGTCATCCATTAATGGCTTCAATCTTCTTCAGATCCATTGCCATGCATTTGTTTTAAATTATGTACCCCATATAATGAATTTTTCTAGTGGAAAGAACACTTTATTAGCTAGGAATACAACTAATGGTTTGTAACAACCTTGGCCAAAATTCCATGTAATAAAAGTTAATAAAGGAAAAATAAGACCACGATTAAGGGACGAGTATTCCAAGATGAATGTTGGGAAAAAATATCCTAGTGGGAACCACTATGTGTGTTTATCGATAAGGAAACTGGCAAAGGTTAAGGTAAAGGCATTAAAAGGCAAAAAGGCATCTTTGGCACAAAGTAAGGTGAAAGGTCACAAGTTGCATGTGAGGAGGAAATTGAAGGAAAATAATAGAAAATGAAGAAAATAGAGGCCTCATTAATAAAAAGGATTTTGAGGATCAATTGGTAACCCTTTGTCAGTTCAAGTTTTGGAGCTCTCTCATTATTCTTTCTCTCTCTCACTCTTGGTCACTTAGATTTTCATTGGAGCACTCTAGCTTTGGTGAAAGGAAGGAAAATCAAGCAAAGGGAAATTAAAGAAAGAAATGATAAAGGAAGGAAGAGTAGGATCAATCAGCTTTGATAGGAATTCTTGCAGGTAGCGTATTACATGTGTGGTTTCCTACTTGATTTTGACATGCATGACTTTGCATGTCGGTGTATGGTTATCTTGCTTTCGGTGGCATGGTTTTGTCAAGTTATGACAGTGGTTTTCAAATTAGCCTTACCATTTCTGAATGCCATGGTGTGTTAAGATGCTTATCTCAGTTTTGAGCTTTGTACTTGTCGAATGAATTTTAGAATCTGGGGCAGAGGTGGTCTCAAGATTTATTCCCAAAGGCCTAGGAATCTCATGATCAATTTTGGTGTGATACACGGTAAAGCCTGAGAGAGGATTCTTGGTTTCGGACCTAGTGATCTAGGTTTGGATTGTGGCGAATCCCAAGAGACTAGTCTCTATTTAGGGCCTAGTGATATGGGATTGGATTACAGTAAAGCTTGAGAGACAAGGAGACAAAAAATTCCTCAAGGATAGTGATGGATTTCAGATGGCATCCCAAGCTTATTTCAATTTTGTGATCAAAGCACTGACTTTTGTGTGACCACAGTTTGGTGAGGGTGGAGGTGGTTTATCGTATGGATTCCCTTGGTTCTTTTTGGATTGAACTTTCCATGATATCCCACATTCATGCTTGGAATAAGGCATGGAGGTGACTAGCTAAATAAATATTGGGTTCAGCAATGTCTACAGTCAAGTGGTACGTGGAAGTCCTAAACCTAGTCAGATTTGCCTATAATTAATGAAAGCTAAGTTATCTTTCTTTTTTACTTGTTTATATGTGGATTTAATGGCTTTCATATGTATTTTATTTCCATGGTTTTATGATGGTTATAAGCATGGTTATTTGACTGGTTCATGTCATGGTTATTTCATGTATTTACTTGTAATTGTTAAAATAATGGAAGAAAGACCTAATTGATATCATAACAGTTCAAGGGAGAAGGCGGTGATCCCTCTTTTCATGTTTCAAAAGAGTTTTCAGTCATTCATGCTCTGTCTTGTATCCTAGACCTAGAGGTTGCATTGATGCCAAGTGTTTGACAAAATGTTAGTCCCAGTTGGTGATGGCCAGGCCTAGTCTTCAAGTTTATTTTTGGTTTATTAGTATTTTCATCATATATTTGATGGAGTTTGAAAATTACAACAAGATATGGGAAGTGGCCGGAATCGTGGGCTAGAAAAGTGCCTTAAACTCTCAGAACACTAGCATATGTCTACTGGGAAAAGTGCCTGGACGTAGGCATGCAGGCCCATGAGAGCATCCAAAGATCCCTGGACATTGGCATGCCCATAACATGAGAGAATCTAGAGGTCAAGAGGTCTAAGGAGTCAATGGGACCTAGGGGAAAGATGCTTGAGTGGTTGGGATGTTTCGTGAGTGTGTTGTTTTTGATGTGGAAGGTATGGTTGATGTGTTTTTGTTGATTCCATTTCCCTAAGGTCATAAAGGAGGTTGAATCATATCATAGTAGCCTCTTCCTCACATGTTTACCCCAGATAGTCGGTTACTTTAGTAGATGTGGGAGGAAGGTGGTTATCGATTAGCATCAGAGCGTGGTTGTGCTCTCCTTGGGTGAATGTGTTCATCATGCATTCATATCAATTGCACATGTGTCATTTATCCTTGAATGCTTGTTTCATATGCATGGTGTTGGTCATGCTCGTAGTGATGTCGCCGTGGGAATAAGGATGTTGTTGTGTGAAGTGTGTTGTCATTGGTGTATGATTGGGTAAATTTTGTTTATGTTTGCATATGATCAATATACAATGATATGGTTGTGTTTTCATGCATGAGGTCATGGCATGTGTAGTTGATATGTTCATTCATTGATGAACGGACTCTAGCTAGACTGATGGTTACATGGTTATATGATTATGTATCATATGTCTATATGTTGTTATGATTATGTTATACATGTATCACACTGATTTGATGATCTTCCAGATGAGATATCCTCCTTGAACTATGCTAAAGTATGTTGGTTTGTTATGATTTGGTTTAGATTACATAGTATGCCTTGTAAGAAAGAGGGCAAAATGGCTAGCAAGATGGTAGACTAGAAAGACTCTCCCTATGAATAAAATGAGCAATGTGGTGTTGGGAACTCTTTTAATTTGGTAGACACGTTGAGAAGCTTGAAGGAAGAAATAAGTAGTTGTAAGGTGGACAATGAAAACATCATGTAGGCACAAGAGAAATAAGTAGAGGTTGATGCTATACTTCTTTAGAGTTTATCAAAATTGCAGTGACAAGGGCCACTTCGGATCAGCCATGAGAAGGAGGAAAAAATTAATGGAGCATATGGCAGCAGGTCTTATGGTGGTCACAGGTCAGATAAACACAACATTATTAGAGATAGCAGGTTGTTGGACACTTTGGATAGGAGAGACGATGGACAAAGGTACTATTCTAGTTCTGGTTTAGACAGGCAACATGATCTTTATCATTATCATCATTACAGGAAGAGTGATGGGGGATACTTTCTGGATGAGTTTAAGAAATAAAAGACACCTACCTTTGATGGAGAGATGAAGAAATCATAGGATGTAGAGGCGTGGTTGCATTGTATGAGGAGGTTCTTTAGATTGCATGATTATTCATAAACATGAAAGAAAAGATAACCACTTTCAGTATCGTAGGTAAAGTAGGTATTTAGTGGAAAGATGTGAAGAATGTTAAAGGAATACATGAGGATAGTCTGAATTGGAATGAGTTTGAGAGGCTCTTCAACAAGAAGTATTTTTCGGAGAGATACTTTCATGACAGGGCTAAGGAGTTTTATGAGTTGCATATGGGTTCCATGAGAGATGATGAGTATACTAGTAGGTTCTTGGAGTTGTTGAGATATGTGTGTGACCTCAAGGAGGAGAAGGCTAAGGTTCAGAGATTCATCAGTGGGCTGCCAATAGCGTACAAAGACCTGATTTAGTTCTATGAACCTATATCGTTGGAGGAGGCCATCCAAAAGGTTAAACCTTTTTATGAGCAGCCAAACTGAAAAGTTGAGGCCTAAGATGACTTGAAAGGAAATGAGAAAGCTAAAGGGAAATTGCCACCAAAGTGAGGACGACCTCAAGATGCAAGTGAGAAATAAAATGTTGTCCCTTACAAGAAGTTCAATACAACTGAGAGGGGACATGGATAGTAGTAGATTAGAGGTGGTGGTAGAGAACCATTGCAGTGTTGGATATGTTGAGAGGATCATCGTAAGAGGGATTGTCAACAAGATCAAAGTGGTGGTAGACCCCAAATCTATAGTGCTAACGAGACACATACAGTTGGTGATGTTGGTCGTAGCATTCCTTCTATCTATGCAGCTATGGACAACAGGCAAATGGATCATCGAGCTTATATCATTGAGATGGATGGTAAGATTTATGATCAAGTTGTTTCTATTTCGATTGATCCTAGATATAACTATAGTTATATTAATCCTAACTTGGTTGATAAGTGTGGTTTGAGAAAATAAGTGTATGCAGAATCTTGGTTGGTATAGTTGGCTATAGGTGCAAAGAATAGAGTTCACGATTGGGTAAGAGCTTGTGAATTGGAGTTAAATGGTATTCCTACAACGACATAGTTGAATGTACTACCATTGCGAATGAATCATATGCTTTTGGGTATGGATTGGTTGTACCTTCACAAGACCAAAGTGGATTTCTTCGACAAGGACATTGAGCGTGTGGATGATAGTGGGTGTTATCAGAACAACTAGTGTCCATTCAGAGCTACTAGTACCACTAAGACGGGTAGCTATCTTAGAAACAAACAAAGTAAAGTTACTTGTGTTTTCCTTTACATGAGATAGATGAGAAAGAAGCAGAGAGTACCAACCTCTCTCTTTCGCTTGGCTCCTTGCTTGTTTCCTCCCCCCTTTGATAGAGCTTCGCCACTCTTTCCTCACTTGTCCCACTTCAAAGAACACCTGTAGAGTCAAAGCAGCATAATACCATCAAAGCATAGAGATCTATAACCATAAACAATATAGGATCATATGTATATTAACCATTACAAATGCATACACCAATACAAGATTCAGAAATATACAAGAATATGGAGGAAAACTCAAATAGCTTTATTGATAGAAGTAGTGGAAGAGAGGATTACAACCCAGTGGTCTAACCTAGTGCCATCCTCCTAGCGTGAAAGTCCTCTTCACCTCATGAAAAGCTAGATCACCCAACACTACAATGTTTCACAGAGAAACCAACAACACTTTCTTACAAAAATACAAAATTCTAGCCTCCAGATCTCTAGGATGAGGGATCCATATATAGATATTTGTGGGTGGTTGAGTCAGCTTTTGGGATTTTGATTAGTGTCGTTTCATTGATAGTTCTGGGTTCCACTTGGAGATTTCATGATCTCTTACTCATCCCTGGGCGAATTCAAAGAGGCAAGTGTCAAATGAGCAGTTTCTAAAGGATTCTCCGGGTTTCCACCTAGCAAACTACCTCTGCCATTTGTCTACTCTCACTCATCACACCCTACAAAAGGGATTTTCAGTATGCATCACACTCGTTTCATGTGATAGGTGAGGTATATCACATGCTCAGCATGGAGCAGTCTGTATGGTCCAGTTTTGACCAATTCTAAGTAATTTTTCAAGGAGAACTTCTAGGAAATGATGTAATTAGCTGACCTTGTACCTTTAGGGTATGAAACAACACTTTTAGGGGTTTAGAATCCCTTGGTTTATGGACATATGTGATTGGCGTTCCAGTGCCCAAATATTTCTATAACAGTTGCCACCTAAAGCATGAGGTCATAAATCTTCTGATGTCGCATGAAATGCTTTATCATGAGGATCTGAGGTTTTTCAAACTGGAAGATGACCCGTAATAAGATACAATACAATAAATTATCTTCATAATATTTTCATGATCTAGCTGAGGCGAGCATTCCCATTCTCAACTTTATAAATTAATTTTCATGTACATAGGACAGACAACTGTCTGTGTGGCAGACTGATGATTATGGTAGAGCCATCATCCCTTGGCTTGGATGATTATCTGCGCAGTTATGATGTACATTTGATGTCTTTATTTTTTCTGAATATATCGCAGCCCGGATGGATGAAACTAGATCCAGGGTCTTCAAACTCATTCAATCTTCACCCGAAGTACAAGTCGATCCATGTGAAAAGATGTTCTGATGTCGAACATGGAAAGACATTACCTGATTACCAGCCAATGATGTAAGTTATTAACAGGCATGAGAGGAATCACCGATAATGATGATGATCCTCAAGGTACTGCAATACAAATCATGTGGTGTGAATACATGAGTCGATGTCAAACACCACGTAAAATATTTCGATCAAAGGCCATTGATGTAAACCTCTCTCCGGAAGTGAGAAACTTGCCATTGAGGCATGCAAGCTTCAAAGTACTGAAAGGGTTGTTCCTAAGTCGACTTCTTGGATAATGAGTTGATGGCAATAGGAAGTGACCCATCATAGGAGGGCCTTAATGAGTCCCACATCTACGACACAAAACGGAGCAAATGATTTTGTGGAGGTGAAAACGATCTGATGATACAAGGTTCAAGGTGGTGGTCATGAAATAATGGAGTGTAAAGGTATTGCACCCGATGAGGCGTAAGCTAGGTTGGTGAATTCTCTGAGCGATTTCTCTTGAACATATCAGCGACACTGAAATAGATTGGTAGTGTTAACCCCAAAATGGATTGTACGGAGGACCAATGGTGATATGACTATTGAAAGGAATAACCCAACCCAACTCAATCATGGTGATGGAGTGAAAGTGTCATGTTCAAGAGCAACCTGCTACCAATAAAGTTCTTCAAGTTTTCTTCCCAATTTTTCCCCAGTCATTTCGGACTAGTACCTCTTTATTTTTGTCAAGCTTGAGTAGGATAACATATGCTTGTTCTATAATTTTCCCTTCGAGCAAACCTATCGCTATGTTTTAGCGAGCCTAGTGATAGTGAAACTTGCTCTTTTTTGTAATGGACAAGTTCGCCACTATTGTTTTAACGAGTTTAACGAAAAATATAACTTGGTCCTTTTCAGTTTTAGAGAGTTTGAAAAGAGACTAAAAGGAAACTCCAGTAATCCTTTTTCGTAGTATAATCCCTTAAGTTCGAAAAAGTATAAAATAATATGAAAGGGATGACTTTTCTGATCACTTTAACGAGTCGAAAAAGACAAGTGCTCGATATTTTTGTGCAATAATCCCTCAGATCCAAAAAGATTAAAATATAGAGAAGGGATGGTACTTCCAATCACTTTAACGAGTTGGAGAGGCCAATTTCTCGACAATCCTTTTATATCTTACGAGTCTAAAAAGAGCTTAAAAGAGACTCATCTTTGAGGAACGAGTGATATTTTCGGGTAGCAGCTGGTTCCAGGTAAGGTTTGGAACTTTTAAGCTATAGTAGTGTAAAGAAGATGGCTAACATAATCACTCATTGCAACTATTCCTTAAAAGGGTAAACAATCAGGTGGAGGCGGATGATCAGATAAAAAGTGAAGGTGATGGTAAGAACATGACTAAGGCTCAAAATCTTATAGTAATGCAATCACAAAGGTTATTTAACGAAAGTGGGTTCATTTTTTAATGAGCTTGAACTCTGGGGGAAATTATGCTCATAACTAAGTTTATTTTTTAACGAGCTTGAACTTTGCGGAAACATTGCTCATGCCAGTCGTGTATTAAGGATGTCTCTCATTAGTAGGTTTATTTTTTAGGGAGCTTGCCCCATGCGCAACTTTGCTCCGGAGCCTTTTGTATGCAAGCTAGGAATGACCAACTACTGCCCTAGGGGTTAAATAATTACTGAGGTTAGTTAGGATAACTTCTCAAAGGGAAACCTTTCCTTTACTTTGCCGTTTCCGTCGGTCCCAGCAAAGGTGAGTGGTTGACTAGACCAATCACCTAACTTAAGCAGTTGAAGTTAGTAAAAGACTACGGGGTTAGAGTTATGCTGGTCATTTTTCACTTGCGTACAAAATGTTTGCATGCCCCCAAGTATAAAGAGAAGTAGAGTTTCCATGTTACCATATGGAATTTCTTGCATCAAAGCAAGGTTGTTTCATATGCATTTGCAAACAAAACAATTCCTTGGCTCTGTCCATTGAAATAGAAAAAGGTGAATGGTGGGAGGTTCCACCCACATAACATTTGATGACGGAATCCTTTTCCAGTCTAATCCCATTTTCCTACATGAATGGGTGTGTCAAACTAGTCATATATCCTATGTGGATACCTACCTTATATCTGGGGTTTTCCTGCCAAAGCAGACCAGGGTGCATGCCCCCTGGGTTTAGTCACATTCACCAAATCACTCACACTCATTAGGTGGATAGACTGGAGTTTTATGAGACATTCCTTGTGCAAAAATACTAGTTAGGGATGGAATTTGACTAGTAGCTGTGTTTGAACCGAGGAATGAAAGTTGGTCAATGAGTTGGACCATTCTGCCTTCATACGAGAGACACATCACTCGAAAGAGTGAGAAAACAATAGCTCCCATGATGTAAATGTAGTCACATCCAAGGAGTAGATTGTAATCTAGAGGCCCTTGGACTAACATCACATTTAGATGAATGGTTTTCCTTCTCAATGTTATAGGCAAATTTGGAAGGATCCCTAATGGTCGACTGGTTCCTTTGTTAAAGCCTAACAAATTTTGAATCTCAGGTAGAAGCGATGGTGAACCAAGTGCTTTCCAAGCAATTTAGGAAAGGATACTCACAGAAGCCCCTTCATCTATGATAGTACCAACCATAATCATTCTGTAAGCTTGTACTATGATTCAGAATGGTACATTAGATGGTAGGCAGGCTCTCCCTAGTAGATTCCAATCAAAGGAAATGACTAGATTTCTTGGAGGAGGGACCGAATAAAAATCCGGATGAATCTCTGACGAACTTCCTTACAGTAGTAAAGGAATAGGTAGATTGCCCCCATGTTCATCAGATTCTGCATTAACAAAAAGAATTTGAACAATGTCTTTCTCATTCTCTTTGGTGACTGTATCATTTGAAGGTGGACCTTCTGAAGACAAGACTGGGTTGATTGTCATCTCAACCTATTGACTTTGGTCTAGTATGGACTTAGAGGGTTTATCTTCAATGGGAGGTACTTCAATTGACAACAAAGGTGTGTCAGTTAGATTTTCAACTAGCAATGGACTCGGTAAGAGTTTCTTGTATCTAGAAGGAAGTCGCTACGGTGAAGCAGGACGGTTACCCAAGACTCTTTTAGCTTCGTCCAAGAAGGGACAATGGTGGAGGGCATGATCACCTTCATATAGTCTACAAGGAAATTTAGATCTTCCTTTCTGTCCATTGACTTTGTTTTCACTAGTTGATGGTGTGCTCTCAACATGATTGTCAAAGGTTGAAGACACTGGATTGTGCAAGCGGGGAGACCAGTCCCTTAAGATCCGCGAGATGCAAGGACAATCTCAATGATACTGGTCTCCTTTGCAAATGAAACATGGAGATTTATGTTTGGATGGTGCAGTGTGTGGATTTTCACCAAACGATGCATGGTTGCCCCCTTTTGCCATTGTATTCTTTTTCTTCTTATTCTTCTCCTCCCTTTCTTCTTCTTCTCAGTTACTTGGTTTTTAGTGTTACTAGCTTCACCAAGCGAAGAGGAAGAAGGAGAGGGAGAAACAAGCGAAGTAGAAGGTGGGAGAGTGACTTTAGTATCATCTGGTTGCTGATTTGATTACTAAGAAATTATGGTGTTTTGAATGATAGAGGTTGAGAAAAGCCATACTGGCAGGCCAATTGTGAGTCCTGGAAGGGACAATGTAGCCATACGTGGAGCACCAACATCTCCTCAAGAAGAGAAAGGACTATGATTCCCCCCAAGGGGAAACCCTTGATTGGTGGACTCCATTTTCTCAACCTAAGAACAATGAGGGAACAGTGATGTTATTCCAATTAAAATAAATTTTATGACGCTTTGACACAACTTGCTTTTTAAATTTTTAAGAGTCGAGAAAAAGATAAAGATGACTCTAGTCACCTTCGATTTTTAATGAGCCTGAAGTGACAAGTGCTCAGATGGACATTTTCTTTTAAGGAGTCTAAAAAGGAATGAAAGTGACTATTATGGAAATCTAGACAGAGGGATTAGCAAACCAATCGAAAAACAACAAAATACTTTTTACGTACAACAGTCAATCTTCCTAAATGCTATGTTCAGTGCATTGTGATCAATAGGGCGGCAGACATGGCTTCCTAAGGATAAAGGATATAGCCTATTGTGGTCTCCTAATATATACTCAACGGTACATGAGAGCACAAGTCAGTACTGGCACTTGTTGTATCAAAGAGTAGGACTCACCCAACCTACGATGAAAATGATAGTTACCAAGCTTTACGACGTCAGAATTTGTCTCTAGCCTAGACTTCTAGATGTTGTGCGTTAGGTTCCAAAGTGTTTTTATGTTCATTGAGGTTTATTTTACAATTTATCTGTCTTAAGAAGTTTGCCTTTAACGTTTACTGCATGATGTAGATATACAATTCCTAAATATGCAATCTAAGATGATAAACAGTCATTTACTTTCTTTTAGCATTGAAAATCCTAGCTACTAAGGAAAGAGAAGTACAATTCTTTCAACATAGAGTAGAGAACACACACTGAGATGCACTGTCCTAAATAAATTTTCACATGCAGTCTAAATGAAAATGCACATGCATCTATTTTTTTTTCAGTTTCCTTAATGTGAGAATGACAAAAAGAAAACTAAGTATAGATCTGAACTATCTTTCCTCAAAGCGACACTTTAGCAATTTCTTTTCAAAAATGAAAGGAAGATTTAGACGACACTTTCAATTTCGACTTGAAAACTACTTTTGACACTTCAAAGAATTGATGATTCAAATAAAATACAATATAAAAAGTGTAATCGACTATCTAAAAGAGGAATACTTCACGACACTCTTTTTTTTGACTAAAAATGACACTAACACTTTCAAATCAAAAGACAACAGTTCGATTAAGCTACTTTTTGCAAAGGAGGACTCTAAATGATGAAAAATGCATAAAAAACATTCACAATTCCTTATCAATGGAGGCTGAATAATGCAAAGGAAGAAGGTTTCAACAATGATATACTGATCATAGACAGCAAAAGTATTGAATAGAGCTGCAAACAATGAAGAAAAAAACCAAAATCTGGAGGCAAGAATAGTCTCATTCAATAATTGCACCTATAACACAAGGAAATAGGGATGCATCTCACCTACAACACACGGGAGGTGTGATGCATCCAGGTTGCTAATGAGAGACAATGCGATGGTCCAGGGATGAGACTGAGCTTGGTTTTCACAGTTTGCAACGAATTTTAGGGATTTAAGCTGAGCTAATGATAGACAGTAAACACAAATTATAGGGCCTGATCTAATGAGGTTATTTGAGCTACCACTAGGGAACTTAGGATGTTTGCAAGTCAGATGTTCAGTTCATAAACTAACCCAGAGATTGACTGAAGCAGCATTGATCTACTTTGTAGTTGTATAGCAAAAGCAGTTCGAAGACTAGCTGGCTTAACTTCAGGCTCCGTCTATAGTTTATAAAGCAAACAACAGTGACTAGCAATCAAACTATTCACTCCCTAGTGGAGTCGCCATTTTGTTATCGGGAAAACTAGTGTCCATATAGAGCTGCTAGTCCCACTAAGATGGGTAGCTATCGTAGTAACAAAAAAACTAAAGTTACTTGTGTTTTCCTTTATGAGAGATAGATGAGAGAGAAGCAGAGAGTACCAACCTCAGTGTTTCAGTTGGCTCCTTGCTTGTTTCCTCCCCTTTTGATAGAGCTTCGCCACTCTTTCCTCACTTGTCCCACTTCAAAGAACACCTGTAGAGTCAAAGCAACATAATATCATCAAATCATAGAGATATATAACCATAAACAATATAGGATCAGATGTATATTAACCATACAAATGCATACACCAATACAAGATTAAGAAATATACAAGAATTTGGAGGAAAACTCAAATAGCTTTATTGATAGAAGTAGTAGAAGAGAGGATTACAACCCAGCGGTCTGACCCAGTGCCATCCTCCCAACATGAAATCCCTCTTCACCTCATGAAAAGTTAGATCACCCAACACTACAATGTTTCATAGAGAAACCACCAGCATTTCCTTACAAAAATACAAAATTCCAGCCTCTCGATCTCTAGGATGAGGGATCCATATATAGATATTTGCAGGTGTGTGAGTCAGCTTCTAGGATTTTTATTACTGTCATTTCACTGATAGTTCTTGGTTCCACTTGGAGATTCCATGATCTCTTACTCATCCCTAGGTGAATTCAGAGATGCAAGTGTCAAATGAGTAGTTTCTAGAAGATTTTCTGGGTTTCCACCTAGCAAACTACCTCTGCCATTTGTCTACTATCACTCATCACACTGTACAGAAGGGCTTTTCAGTATGCATTGCACCCTTTGCATGTGACAGGTGAGATGCATTGCACCTTCAGCATGGAGCAGTCTGTATGGTCCAGTTTTGACTAGTTCTGAGCAGTTTTTCAGGGAGAACTTCTTGGAAATGATGTAATCATATGACCTTGTTCCTTTAGGGTATGAAACAACACTTTTAGGGGTTTAGAATCCCTTGTTTTATGCAGGTATGTGATTTGGGTTGCAATGCCCAAATATGTCTATAACAGTGGGGAAAAGAGAGATTTGTAGTGGAAGAAGAAGCCTACATTAGTGAGGATGGTTACTACAATGCAAGATAAGTGTAGTTGCAAAAAAGATTGTGTGATATTTGTAGTGCATATATCTAGTGAGAAGGGAAAAGATGTTGAGGATGCATAAATAATCAAGAGGTAGTCTATATTGCAATAGTATCAAGATGTTCTTTTCTAGAAGATATTTGAGAGTTACTTCCTCAAAGGGAAGTGGATTTCTCTATTGAGTTGGTCCCAGGGGAAGCACTAACATAAAAGGCACCTTACAGGATGAGCACTCTAGAGCTAGTAGAACTCAAATTGTAGTTAAAGGAGATGCTTGACAAGGGATACATTAGGCCAAGCATATCGCCTTAGGGTCCACTAATTTTGTTCGTAAAGATGAAATATGGTACTCTCAGATTGTGCATTGATTACAGGAATATGAACAAGGTAACGGTCAAGAACAGGTATCCATTGCCGAGGATCGATGATTTGTTTTATCAGTTGAACGGAGAAACAATTTTCTCTAAGACCAACTTCAGATCAGGATACCATGAGGTACGATCAAGGAAGAGGATATCTTCAAGACTATGTTCAAGACTAGGTATGGGCATTATGAGCTTGTTGTAGTTCCATTCGATTTTACTAATGCTCCCACTACATTTATGTGTTTGACAGTGTGTTATGTCCTTATTTGGACAATTTTGTTAATGTATTCATTGATGACATATTGGTATATTCTAAAAATGAGGAAGAACATGCTGACCATTTAGCAACAATTTTGATATTTCTAAGAGAGCATCAATTGTATGCTAAGCTTAGCAAGTGCAGATTCTTTCAGACAAAGGTGCATTACTTGGGACATATCGTCACCAAGGAAGGCAACACAGTAGATCGAGAAAGGGTAAGGACCATCATGGAGTGGGAAGCTCCTAACAATGTGGATAAGGTGAGATCATTCATGGGATTGGAAGGTTACTACAAGAGCTTCATCAGGAACTTCTCATGCATTGCATATCCTATCACATCATTACATAGTAAAGGTAATAAGTTTGAATGGATGGAAGAATGTGAAACTAGTTTTGAGCAACTCAAGTAGTTGTTGTCACATGCACCAGTGCTAAAGATTGCAACTTAGGACAAGGAGTTTGTAATGTGTAAAAATTCTTACAAGAGAGGAATTGGTTGAGTTCTCATACAAGAAGGATAGGTAGTGTACTATGAGTCATGGAAACTGAATGAGCACAAGAAAAACTATCTGATGCATGATCTTGAGCTAGCAGTGATCATACATGCATTGAAGATGTGGAGGTACTATCTTCTTTGTAGGAGGTTTGTGTTGATGAGATATCACAGTGGGTTGAGGTATTTGTTTGACCATCCGAATCTAAATTCCAGGCAAGCTAGATAGTTGGCCACCCTTAGTTAGTTCAAATTTGAGATCTGGTACATCAAAAGAAAGGAGAACTAGGTTATAGATGCTCTTAATAGGAAGGTATAGGTAAATCATATAGCAGCTATGAGCTCTTATGGTAAAAAGTTACAAGATAGGATCTTGCAAGTAGGACATCAGGATGAAAAGTACAAGGAGATCATGCACATGTTACAACAGGGTACAGGTACAGGTACATGTATAGATATAGGTACAAGTATAAGTACAAGTGATCAGGGTGCAGACTATCATCTCACAAGAGATGGTTTGGCGAGATTTAGGGATAGGATTTATGTGTCAAATTGCAGTGAGATTGAGAAGATTGTCTTGAAGGAGTTCATGTGAAGCCATACTCAGGTCACCCAGGGTGTCAAAAAACATTGAAGGTGCTGAAGAAGTTCTACTATTGGCTAAATCTCAACAAGGAAGTGGTAGAGTTCATGGCTAGATGTTTAGATTGTCAACATGTAAAGGCATAATGTAAGCATCCAAGTGGTCTATTATAGCATATTGCTACTCCATAATGGAAATGGGAGGTCATTTCCATGGATTTCACTACAGGTCTTCTGAGGACAGTGAGACAACATGTTTCTATCAATGTCATGGTCGACCGATTGAGAAAGGTAGCTCACCTAATTCCAGTGAAGACTACATATTCAGAGAGTAAGCTGGCACAATATTTCATGAGAAAGATAGTGATATTACATGGTGTTCTAAAGAATATTATGTCTGACAAGGATGCAAAGTTCACTCCCAAGTTCTTGAAAGAGCTATTTGCATGTTTGGGTACAAAGTTGGCTTTCAATACAACTTATCATCCGCAAACAAATGGATAGATGTGAGGAGGAAATTGAAGGAAAATAATGGAAAATTAAGAAAAGATATGCCTCATTAATAAAAATGCTTCTGAGGATTAGTTCGTAATGTTTTGTCAGTTCAAGTTTTGGAGCTCCCTCATTATACTCTCTCTCCCTAACTCTTGGTCACTTAGAGTTTCCTTGGAGCACTCTAGCTTTGGAGCAATGAAGGAAAAGTAAGAAAAGGGAAAGCAAGGAAAACAAGGATCAAGGAAAGAAGAGCAGGATCAAGGAACTTCACCAGGAAAACTTGCAAGTAACATATTGCATGTCTGATTTACTAGTTGGTTTTGACATGCATGGCTTTGCATGTTGGTGTATGGTTCTCTTGTTGTCGGTGGCATGGTTTTTCTTGGATATGACAATGGTTTTCAGCCTAGCCTTTCCTTTTCCATATGCCATGGTGTGCTGGGATTTTTGTCTCAATTTTGAGCTTTGGATTTTTCAGATGGATTTCATAATTTGGGGCGGAGGTGGTTTCAAGGTTCATTTCCAAAGGCCTAGGAATCCCTTGTCTGGTTTTAAGAGGATACATGGTAAGGCCCGAGGGAGGAGTATCAGTTTAGGGCCTAACGATCTAGGTTTGGTTTGCGGTAGATCCTGAGAGACTCATCTTGGTTTAGGGCCTAGTGATCTAGGATTGGATTGCAGTAAAGCCTCAAAGACAAGGAGACATAAATGTCCTCAAGGAGAGTGATGGATTTTACATGGCATCCCAATCTGAGTTCATTTTTATGATCAGAGCACTAGTTTTGGCATGATCATGGTTTGGTTAGGGTGGAGTTGGTTTAACTTTTGGATTCCCTTGGTCTTTTTTCGATTGGTTTATCCATGAGATCCCACATTCATGCTTGAAATATGGTGTGGGGTTGACTAGTTGAAAGAAAGATTGGTTCAGTCATGTCTATGGTTGGGTGGTATGTGGAAGTCCCGAACCTTGTCGGATTTGCCTATGATTAATCAAATCTAATCTCTCTTATTGTTGTACTTGTTTACATGTTGATTTAATGGCAGCCATATCTTTGTTATTTCCATGGTTTTATACTGGTTATAATCATGGCTATTTGACTAGTTCATGTCATGGTTATTTCATGTATTTACTTGAATTTTTTAAAATGATGGATGAAAGACCTCATTGATGTCGTAAAATTTCAAGGGAGAAGGTGGTGATCCTTCTTGTCATGTTTCAAAAGAGTTTTCAGTCATTCATGCTTTATCTTGTAATCTAGACCTGTAGGTTTCATTGATGCCAAATGTTTAACATAATGTCAATCCCAGTTGGGGATGGTTAGTTCTAGTCCTAAAGTTTATTTTTGGTTTATTAGTCTTGTCATCATGTGTTTGGTGTATTATAAAAGTTACAAAAAGTTATGGGTTGTGGTTAGAATTATGGGCTAGAAAAGTGCCTTAAATTATGTGGATGCTAACACAATTTTGCTGGGAAAAGTCCCTTGACACAGGGATGTAGGTATGTGAGAGCATCTAGAGGCCCCTTGACGCTGGCATGCTCATACCATGAGCGCATATATAGGTAAAGAGGTATAAAAAGTTAATGGGACCTAGGGGCAGGATGCCTGAATGTTTGGGATGTTTCTTGGGGGTGTTGTTGCTGATGTGAAAGGTATGGTTGATGTGTTTCCATCGATTCCATTTCCTTAAGGTCACCCGGGAGGTTGAATCATATCATAGTATCCTCTTCATCACATTTTTACCCCGATTGTCTGGTTACTTGGGTAGATGTGGGAGGAGGGTAGTTACATGGTTCTTTAGTTCTTGTAGTACCAACCTAAAATGGTGTTCATGCACCACCTCTGACTTTGAATAAATTAGTGTGTAATTCAAGAATACAATTAAAAACTTGTCCAAATATTTTATGAATATAACATTCATGAGGAACACAAAAATGGTTTGTGCAATTATATGTTCAAAATGCACCACTACCAACTCATAATATCCATACCTTTTTGTAAAAGCTATCTTACTTATGTTTTCTTCCTTGATCCTCAACTAGTGGTATCCTAATCTCAAGTCTATCTTTTAGAATATCCTTGGTCCTATTAGTTGATAAAAAAAAGGCCATCATTTCTGGCTAGAGGGTATTTATTCTTCACTATGGATTTGTTAAGTTATCTAAAGTCAACACCTAACCTCAATATTCCATCCTTTTTCATGAAAAAAGGACCAATTCTCCCCAAGGTGAAACGATTGTCCATATGTACCATTCCTTTAACAACTCTTCCAATTGCAATTGTAATTATTTTAATCTTGGTGTACTATTTCACTAAGGAGTCTTTGACACAAGAGTGGTTCTTGGAATAAAATCAATAGAGAAGTCTATATCTCTCCTAGGTGGAAAACCTTGTATTTCTCCAAATACATCTTCAAACTCTCTAAACTTAGGATAATATTTAACTTTTGGCTCTTTGGTCTTCTCTGGCTCTTCCACATGGGTTACATATAGTTGACATCCTTTCCCCAAACATATTTTTTACTGTGGTTGAAATCTCCTTTATAGAAAGAAGTCTTGGAATTCCTTGCATAAACCTTTGCTTTCATCCTTCATTGAAGAAAGTAAAAATCTTATTACCACAATCTAGGATAACATAATTATTTTCCAACCAATCCATTCTAATTAGGACATCATAATATCCCAATGGAATGATGTTAAACTTTTCAAATGCATCCATTCCATTTATATTTATGGGATAACTCTTGACAATTTCGTTGATCATTTTCTTGGTTCAAATGATTAACTAAACCAACCCTAACCATTCAATATTTCTTTTGATTAAATTAAATATATGCACTGATTTAGGGGTATGTAACAATCACTTTCTCTTGAATAAGTTAAAATAGTAGCGAGATGATTTATAATCTTTATCACTTCAATAATATGGGATCAGTGAGATGCCTATCGATCCTTCAGGGATACATATATTCTTGGAATATTTCTTCCCATGTTTTCCATTATTGCAACCCCTAGATGTTATCTATGGTCCTCATTTTATCCTCTATGTGAGGGAAATATCAATAGAAATGATCCCCTTGACATCCACAACATTAAAGTGATTGTATTTCTCTTTTCCCTAATGAGTCTTCCATTTTGTTTTCATCATGAGCTTGTCGGTTTTGTTGATATTTTTTATGGATATTTCTTCTGAAAGGTGGCTTTAATCCATTCTTCTTCGATATAAATTTTGTTTCTTCTTATCTCTCCAACATTTTTGAAAAGTGTCCTTTTCTTTGTTCCAATATTACAAGCACTTGGCATTGCTAGTGGTTTTAGCTAGAGTATTAGGCTAATCAAATTGAATATTAAACTATAAAGTGATGCAAATCCACTTGAACCTTTTAATTTTTTACCTTCTTCTCCTTGATGAAGCCCACATACCTATAATATCCAAGAATTTTCTTACATATTATTCCATGGTCATGCTTCCCAATATGAGCTCAAAGAACCCCTACATATTTTTGTCATAGTAGTGATCTAAAAGATATTGTTGCTAAAAAATGTTCTTGGATTACCTCCAAGAATTTATTCTCATCAAGAAGCTTGCCTTGCTTCAACTTTTCCCACCAAATAAAGGCTTTTCCTTGTAAGTGATATATAGCTATTCTAGCTTCCAAGTTGGATAAGTAGCCATACAACTGAAAATAAATTTTTATCCCAAGAAACCAAGTCTCGACATCATCTCCCCTTCTATTTTCATTATCAAAGGTGGGTGGCTTGAGCTTCTTATTCACTCCTTTCAAACTGTCCAACTCATATATTCTCCTTTGATGTCTAACAAGAGACACTTTTGGGTTACTCCTAGAATCATTAGATGCATATAATTACTTTCGTGATGTGTTAAATTGGATTTTTAAAAGAACATAAACAAATACATCTGCATGTTGTAAAGAAGAGGAACATGAAAATCATCAGCACATGAAAACATAAGCCATTGTAATTAAGTTCGTCTAGGAGGGACTACGTCTCCAGGCCCCAATGTCAAGATGGTGTAGGTTGCTGCATTAAGTGTTGTCAATAGTGATGATGTACATAAGAGATAACATCGCTATCATACAAGGAAAATCCCCTCATGCAGGAGTGGCGCCAAGAGGTGTTCCGCTACAATAACTCTCAGTCAAAAGGACTCCTATTAGTATGACACAAAATTCATGCATGATGATCATCTTGCCTACATGCCATAAAAAGGGATCTCAATTCAAACATGCATAAAAACACATGAGTATCCCATCAACATACAACAAATGGATCTCAAAACATAATATGACAAATCATGACAACAAGTACATCACACAGATGATTCTGTATCACATCAAGCAGGAATCATGAAAATGAGTAAGAAACAAGATCCCACATCAAGCATCAACATCGATTTGTGTAGCACAATGCATAACAAAAGAAGTACATGAACATATTCCATATACCTCACATCCAGGGGCCATCTGAAGAAGTGGATGCCAAACTGCTAAAGTTGTTCGTGCCATCAATCTCACAGCATCAAATCACATGGAAATGACTATTTTCTCATGAACACTGACACCTGCACTACACATAGAAAAATGGCCAAAAAATAGAATGAGCAAATGAAAAATCTAAATGCACCATCAGATTTGTGACATCGAATAATGCAAAATCGATTGTCCAATTTTTGAATTCTGAGAAATTGATAATCTAGGGCTCAAGGAATCTTTTAGATTCCCCTAGATTCCTCAAAGATTCCCTCCTCCAGGTCCTCTACAAATCTACTACTTAGATCAAAATTCCAACTGCACCATCAGGTTCCTTGCGGAATTCAGAGAAAAACGAGTATGAAATTGGTTGCATTCTGACTCTAGCGAATTTAAGCCTCCAAGGAATCTGGAAGATTCCCTTAAGATTCTTCAAAGATTCTCCTCCTCTCGGAATTTGAAAATATGCAGCTCAAAAGGTGAATCAAACCTCGCCATAGTGTTCCATGCGAAAATCTGAGAAAGTTGACTATAAACTTGTTCATATTTTGACAAAATAATTTTTTACCTCCCTCGAGAATCTTTGGGCATCAAAGAATATTTTGCCTTCTCTGTCTCGAAATCTGTGCCCTTTCTTGGTTCCTCTATCTTCCCCTGTGTAGTGAGAAAACAAGGTTCTCATAAAATTTTTTTAGGGGGATTACCCAATGAAATGGTTTGGTACAGCGGTAAATAGGGAAAAATGGTTGAGGAGGGGGTCGGACGATCAAATTCCATCCCTCCTTTTTTTAAACATATTATAGTTTGGATTTAATAGAATGAACCTGAGCGGGGGGGGGGTTGGGTCCACATTGGGCAGTCCGCCCCCATTTCTCCGTAACCATGGCACGTTTTAATGTTTTAATGGTATGGAGGGTCATATACATGATATTTCTGCTTTTTAAATACATTTATAGCCTTATTTTGATTTTTTGTGAATCTATGCTACCCAATCCAAAATTTTCCTGTAATGCTGTAGACTTTTTTCTACTAATTCTCTAAAGATTTAGAAGCCTATATTTTAACATTGATTCCATGGATGGATTCTATAGTCCAATAGATTTCTTTTGATTACTCACATGCTCCAATAAGAGCTTTGAGCAAGTAGTTACACCCATTGGAAATGGATTGGTACCTTATTTATCACTCTACTTGTTTCAGGTGTAAATTTCACATCCTAGCTTTATTTTTGTGCTCAAAATGTCACTTGGGTAATATTTTTAGGAGCTCTTTGATTAAGTTGCAAATACCACATGTAGCATTGGTACACACAATTCTTGTTTGGTTTCAACATCCAAAAATATTGTTTAGGGCTTCAAAAATTCCCTTGAAGTTTATGACTCAAAAAACGTAGGATACTTTATATTGAATTCGTAATAGAATATTGATGTTTCTTTCATACACGGGCCTAATATGGCATCTAATTCCACATGGCATAGTGTGACTAGTTCCATGTCACTTCTTCCGCCACCTTCCTGTTTCATCACCACCTAACCTTATATTTCTTTTTCCTTCACCTTCCTTTCTTTTTCCATTTACTTCCCATATTTATTCTTCCATTATATTCTTTCCTTTATTTTTCTTTTCGTTATCTTTCTTATTCTATGGCCACACCTATGCTCGCCATTCCACCCTACACTCGTTAATGCAACACTATCTCTTGGTGACTATTCAATTGTTTAGGGGATGAGGGGTTCCCAACTCCCCTTTATATCCACTAGTTGCACCCCAATATCTAATGACGATGATCAACCCCACCCAAATCAATGAACCTCGAACATTTAATGTCGTGGAAGGTTAATTTCCGTAATGCTCTTAGAAAACACAAATCACCCTTCAACCACGTAATTGTCATCCATTGCTTTTGGGCATTGGGGAAATTTTCCAAAACCGTTTCCTATATTCCTTTGAAAACAACTTTTGGTTTGGCCAATGTCACTTAGGTAATGTGATATCCATGTCAACCCTTACCTTGCCACAACATGCCACAGATCTTTGCCTATGCCATAATTGCTTGCCACATGGTCATTGACACCCATCACCATGGAACTTCCGTATAACTTAACATGTCACATCCATGTGGCCTCCATGTCACTTTTCCACATCACGAAATATAGATAAATCCAAAAATCCAAAAATTCAAAATTCTCAATTGTAGTGATTCCCCAAACTCATCTTTTGCACCAACATTTAACTAGGTCCTTGGCCATGTGGCTTGGGCACTATAAAAAACCTATGGCTTGGGCACTATAAATCTAGAATGTGATACCGATATATGTATTTTATATCCCTAAAAAGTTCCAATGCTACTAGCAAAAGAATACCAATACTAGAAATTTGTAGCTAAACCATTCCCATACATATTACCACTTTGACCCCTTCTCAAGCTAGAATTTACCAATATGACGAACCACAATCTCTCAATAATATAATTCTTTCTTCTAGCCCTCGAAATTACAACCATAAAATGAAGGCCCATAATAAAGAACGAACCCACAACAAGCCAATAAGGTGCTCATAATGCCACATGGCTTCCGTAATAAGTTTACATATCCACCGTTTGCTCAACTTGTTCAAATGAATACGGCCGACGTAAGAGTTTTTGTGTTTCGGTCATATGCAACAAGAAAATCTAGGAACCCCTCTATATATCGGTGCGTTACATGTCCTCTCAACGTCATCGATTTCTAAAGGCCTTCTAACGTAATCTCAGAATCTGTTTCGGGTGGATCGTATTCAAATCAGGAGCACGGTACGTGTGAGTTACAGAGTGTTGTGAGGCGCAGAAGTTTGGAAAGCAATGGCGAGTAGGCGTATAATGAAGGAGCTTCAGGATTTACAGAAAAATCTGCCGTCATTCTGTAGCAGCGTTGGACCCGTAGGAGATGATATATCTCAGTGGCAGGCACATATTATGGGGCCAGCTGACACCCCATTTACTGGGGGAATTTTTAGGATAGACATCCACATCCCTCGAGATTACCCGTTCAAGCCTCCCAAAGTTACTTTCCGGACAAAAGTTTATCATCCAAACATTAACTCTAACGGCAACGTCTGTCTTGAGGTTTTGAAGGACAAATGGTGCCCTGCACATACAATTTCCCAGATACTGTTGTCAATATTCTCTCTTCTAAGTGTCCCAAACACTGAAGATCCTCTTGTCCCTGAAATTGCCCAGATTTACAATAACGATAGACGTAGTTATGAGGAGACAGCGAAGTTGTGGACACAAAATTATGCCACCAATTAAATGTCAGTTTTTTTCTTTTTCTTTTTTAGTGGGGAACTTGGTAAATTTCATCAGAATTTACAATAAGATTATGTTCATGTCTGGTTTTTACTATGAAATGTGGACTATTTTATTGTGCTTAACGTTCATATTATGAAATGTGTATTATTTTAGCTTGCTTAATTTTCAAATTGTTAAAAAGATTTGAGAATTATTTGTTTGATTTATAAATTTTTTTAAAAAGATTTGAGAATTATTTATTTGATTTATACTTGTTTTTAATTTATATACTATTGTATTTGATTTATGTGTGTTTTTAATTTATATACTAGTTTAGCCTTATAAGCTAAATAGTTGTCAATAGATATCAATATATTCACAATGAAATGTTAATAGACATCAATTTATTGGAAATAAAGTAAAATGTTTTGTGCAATTTCTTTTTTAATGATTGAAGCCTAGTTTATTGATTATGAGGGGTTGGTTTAAAATTTAGAGTATTGAAGACCCCATGTAATTTTTATTTATTTATTTAGTTGTTTGTTTTTGAATTTTTATTTATGCATTTTATTATTTGATTTTGAATGTATCACTTGAGTAACATAATTATATGTACTCTCTTAAAGCGTTCATGAAATACTCATTGCACTATGTATTGCTATATATTAGATTCAATATTTTTTTCAGTGGAATTGATAGAAAAGGTACATTTCTCAATACTCTTGAGATTTAGAGCGATTTGTTGAAAGAACTTGTCATAAAATATTTCTATTTATCTAAATTCATATTTAGACACAAAATGGAAAATAGTTTCATCTTTAGAGATTACATGGCAATGCAGGTATGCCCAACTTTAAGAAAGAATTCTTCCCGTATTTGATATATCATTATTTAGGAATTCAATAAGTGACTACTGAGAGCCATTTTCTATTTAAGGCACCATATGAAATTCTATTGAGCTTGTTGTGCCATTCTGTAAAATTTTATAGTAGAGAAAATTTTAAATATGCTTATACAAACACATTTTGGATATTTACTTCACATTACAATGATAATCATATTAATGTAGAAAATTAAAATTGTGGATTATATAATGTGTGCACCATTATTTATGTTTGCCTTTCACCTAATAATAATGCTATCTAGTGGAAATGTTATGGAAGAAGCAAACAAATATTCATGGTTTCTAGCATCAATCTCCCATGTTTTCATATTTAACACAAAATCTCATGGATTATATCCATTTGGGAAATAAGATTATGTTCATGTCTGGTTCTTGACTATCATGAATATGTCGAATTGAAGGTGTTTATTGTGCTTAACGTTCACATTATGAAATGTGTATTATTTTAGCGTGCTTAATCTTCAAATTGTTAAAAAGATTTGAGAATTATTTATTTGATTTACACGTTTTTTTAATTTATATACTATTGTATTTGATTTGTGTGTTTTTAATTTATATATTAGTTTAGCCTTACAGGGTAAATAGTTGTCAATAAATATCAATTTATTCACAATAGACATTAATTTATTGGGAATAAAGTGAAATGCTTTGTGCAATTTCCTTTTTTATGATTGAAGCCTAGTTTATTGATTATGAGGGGTTGGTTAGAAATTTAGAGTATTGGAGACTACATGTAATTTTTATTTATTTATTTAGTTGTTTGTTTTTGAATTTTTATTTATGCATTTCATTATTTGATTTTGAATGTATCACTTGAGTAACATAATTATATATACTCTCTTAAAGTGTTCATGAAATACTCATTGCACTATGTATTGCTATATATTAAATTCAATATTTTTTTTTGCTCGAATTGATAGAAAAGATACATTTCTCAATACTCTTGAGACACAAAATGGAAAATAGTTTCATCTTTAGAGATTACATGGCAAGGCAGGTATGCCCAACTTTATTTAAGAAAGAATTCTTCCTTATTTGATATATCATTATTTAGGAATTCAATGAGTGACTACTCAGAGCCATTTTCTATCTAGGGCACCATACAAAGTTCTATTTAGCTTGTTGTGCCATTTTGTAAAATTTTATAGTAGAGAAAATTTTCTATATGCTTATACACACTCATTTTGGATATTTATTTCACATTACAATGACAATCATATTAATGTAGAAAATTAAAATTGTGGATTGTATACTGTATGCACCATTACTTATGTTTTCTTTCATGTAATCATAATGCTAGTAGTGGAAATGTTATGGAAGAATCACACAAATATTGATGGTTTCTGGCATCAATCTCTCATGTTTTCATATTTACTGCAAAAAATCTCATGAATGTAAATTTCATTATTATTAGAACCCCTTTAAAACATACAAGCATGGAATATCTAAATATATCTTCTCATTGTTCTAGAAATAACAATTAATATAGCTAGCAATGACAACTCACAAGTTTTCTGTTAATTGGGGACTAATACACCTTCCTAACTTCTCCACACACCTCCATTGATTTGGGTTTGTATTTATATCACAAGAAAGTTGATAAATAAAACAATCCATCACCTGAATAAACAATTATTTGGGAAATGATAGGGAAAATAAAACTATATGTTATATGTTATTTATAACTATAAATGAAAAAACAACATTCCTATATAATTATTAATTACATTTGAAAATGAATCTATATTAAAGTGTTGTAAAATCTTATGTATGATTAAGGTTTAGAAGATGCTAGTTTATTTTTATTAATTGTTTCATTCTTGTATATGGTTATCTCTTCCATTTTCAATCCAAATTATGGTATCATATATATGGTTAATTTTACTCTTTAAGGGGAGTGATCTAATGTCAATGTTAAAAGGAACACAATCTTCCATGATGGCTACCATAGAAGTAGGTTTTGGAAGTCAAGAGAGTGTTGTTTATAGCCAAATATTTTGGCAAACATGAAGTGGCATTAGGTCTGAGATTGTGAGAAGGGGAGAGAATGACTGCATAAGTGCCACAAAACAACCAGAAAATGTTACCTTAGAGATGGTAATTTTTAAACTACATGTAAATTTGCAAATAATTTAATACATGGCCATCATGTGTATCTTAATAAATTCTATAGTGATGGGAGGAGGGAGGGTGGCGCAATGACACATGTAGATATTCCTTATTAAATCCAAATAATTTAGCTAAGTCAAGTTTAGAGGGAGATTGTTAAGTGAGCTTTAGTTGACCATAAATTCCAATGAGTTTAGATGTAGTCATGATTTTTAGGATCATAGTTTTATTAAACCTAATATGTTTCCCATGACATGTCATGTAATAAGGCATATAAATGGGCTTGGGATCCTCAGTTTCAAGGTGTCTTTTTCACCTAGAGTAATAGCTTACATGTGAAATAGTTATGAATATGTGTTTTCTTGTGGGTCTCTTGTCACACAAAGAAGGGGCAATCATGATAGTCATAATCATGCTCTAAGCTAAAAAGCTACAAGCTACCATCTACATCTAGGTAATTTTCTCAATGATGTGATAATGGAAGGATATTTTTATCCACCATAGATGTAGATAAGACTCAAACTATAATTTCTCTCATGATTTGTCATTTTATCAAGTGGAACCATCACTTGTCTAATGAACTTTATATGATGCAATGGGTGGTTGTTATAAAATTTAGATCATAGATAAACATGTTATAAAATTTAGGTCATAAAGACAAAAATATCCTTTATTCAAAATATAATCTGATAAAAACATGATTAAAAAGAAAAAAGAATTATATACAACTTGAAGTTCATGCCAACATCATATTAAGAGATTCATACTTTATGATTGACTTGTAAATAATAATTTTACTTTAGAATAAGAGATTAAGATGAAATGGATTTTTTGAAATAGAGATTGTGTAGTTTAGTTAGGACCATGAATTATGTGATTGTATGACCACTCACTACATCATATTTGGATGCACAATCTCAATACTAAATTTTGGATAAATTAAAAGGTATGATGCATCCTAAGAAAACCACCTCCACCATAACATTAAGGGACTAACTAGCATGCGAAGTTGGTACCAATCATGGCATTAAAGGCCTTGCTAGCATGCTAAGTTGGTACCTATCATGGACTACTTTTATACTTACCCAAATTTTATTATCATATATAATGCTATAAATTATATACTTAATAGAAATAATGGCAAGATAAGTTAACTTTACCTTAAATAAAAATTAGTGTTTGTTAGTTATGAGCTTTTTATTTATAACAATATTTTCATTTGTGCTTTATTTTATATGGCTTATATATAGGGAAATGCTCTAAATATTAAGTAAGATCTAGTAAATTGTCTAAACAAAAGTAAGCATGTTCCAAAACACATGAGAGGTGAAAAACCTTATTTAACCATTGAGAATAATTCTAATAATAGTATGATTAAAAAAATCATATACAAGTTGGTGCTAAAATGAATAATTCATAATTTGTAATTGAAATGTAAATAATTAGGTGGAAATATTTTATGAAATAAGATATATTGTAAAGATTGAAAAAAACAAAAATATTTGAATTTTAAAATGATACAAACAATTTGTAAAAATGTTATTTTTTAGATTAAATGGATAGAAATGACCTCCCATCACTCTAGGTTTGAAGGTTATATGGTGGAAAATATTTCCACCCCTCGTAAAGCAAGGGTCAAGGCCTTGTTATTGACCACACTATGATGTTGAATCTTGGTGATTGTCATTGAATTACTCAATGATGAAGTCATATTACCTACAAATCTACAACTAATACAAAATACAATAAAATAAAACACTGCATATAATACCATTATTCATTTGATATCCTAACATCAACATATTAGTAGTATGGTTATTTGGTTATCACATAGTTGTGTTCCTATTTATGGGTAGTTTTCATTCAAGCACATAGATAACACACATACACATAAAAAATGTCAATACATTGGGAAGGTGAAAAACACGTCAATAAATTTTGAAATAGTAAATAGTTGGGAAATCCTTGATTTCACACATTAAATTGTGTATACATGAAAAATATCCTCATATTACTAACTATTTATACATTTTCATTTTAAAAATAAAAGAAATCTGAAAACCTTATTTTGAAATGAACCAAGCCTATTAACATAACAAAATTAAAATTTTAAAATAAATAAAAAATCATATATCAATTACATAGGTAAGTGTTCCATAAATATTTCTCTAATGAGTCTACAATTATACCTAGATGGACACAATGATGAACATTAAAACCTTGAAAACTTCTTAGAATTATGCATTCATCTGTCTTTTCCTCTATAGCAAGTACAAGATAAGGCTGAAGCTTCTTATTGGTAATAAATATTGCTAGATAAGACTCCTAGCCAATCATTGATTCGATCATGATATTGATAATAACTAGCTTGAAAACCTTGCAATTCTTGGAAACATCAGATTTCAATCAACACATTCAAGTTATGGAAAGAATATTGTGAGGAAAACGTAATCTGGTTTTGTTTGGAGACCTTACCAAGATCATGAGGACCTCACACAACCATCAACTAGAGCTGAAGTGCCTCAACTTTCTGACAAGTATATGAACCTTTAGATGGGGAATCATTAAATTTTATGGGCTTGATGGAATCAATAAATGTAAGAAAAAAACTATTGTGAGATATAATAGTGGGATGATGATTAATTGGATGACAACTATTGAAGCTGGTATGTCGATTAGATTGGTTAGTTAAACCAAAAGATTTGCCATTTTTAAGAGATAGACATGAATAGATTTGAGAGGTTTCACGGATAGCTTGGATGGCAAAATATTCCTCTTTAGATGTTGGAGATTGGAAATCAGCCAAAATATGAGCTAAGAATCAATTTGTTTATTTTTCAGAATGTAACATACGATCACCTTGTATGTGATTACAAACTAGAACAACAACATGAAAATCTAGGGAATTCAAAACTATTGTTGATATTGGATCATATTTAGTTTTCATCTCAACTTCAGAATATCTTGTGCTAAAACAAAAATAATTAAATATGTGCATCCCTTAAAGATCAAACAATATTATTTTATTCAATCAAAGGATGTAACTTGGAGATTAAGAAAACTAACTTGCAACCACTAAAAGGGTTTCATGAAGGATCTTACATCTAGTGAGAGGATGTTAAGAAAGGAATATTGTGAGGAAAACCTTATTCGACTTAGTTTAGGGATCGTATCATGACAATGATAACCTTACATAATCATTAGCAAAAGATGAAGTCCCTCAACTTCCCGAGAATTACCCAAACCTTCAAATTCTAAATGATCAAAATTTAAGGGCTTGGTGAGATCAACAATAACATGAAGATAATCATCATCAATTATTTCAACAATTTCACTATTGAATAGATAACAACGGTTAGAATATCACTGATTTGATTATATGTTTCAATATCACCGAAAAGGATATCCATATTATAATATTCTTTGGATGTTATACCTGAAGGATTGTAGATGAAAATTATTTCATGAAAAATGAGTTCTAAAGAGTAGAATCCATCTAATGTTGGCGATTGCAAGCCATAAAGTGGATGCTCAATAATCACATTTTTTTTCTTCTTTTGGAGATGCAACCTTGTCGCCTTGTCTTATCTTAAAATGTAGTCTATATTATTGTGAATTTGGAGGATTTATAATATTTTCAACATGTAGAGATTCATTGTACATATCATGAGACAAGAGGTTGTGAGTGTGAAAAGATGAAAAATCAATTTCCATAATAAATTCTTCTATGATTGAATCAAATTCCATATTTAAACTTTGGAAGTATAAATCCCATTGAGAAGTCAAGAAATCAATGTACATGGATAATCATCATCATGTATATCAATGAGGCGATTGTTTCTAGGATGATGACTACCAAAGCATTGGGTTTGATTAAGTACTTTGGTTTTACTTTACTCTTTACCGAAAACCCTAGATTTTCGATTGCCAATGAGTGTAGAAACATTAATCGAGGTGTTATCTTGAACTACCTCAGAAAGGCAAGCATTGTCTTGACATAATAGGATTTGGTAGATGAAAGATAGATGATATATGTTTTCATCATTTTTATCCTCTATATGTGGGTTGTTACAACCTTGTACCTAATCACTATTTGATCCAATAGATTGATAATGAAATGTATTTAAAAAAATTGTTGGAGTAGATTGATCAAGTGAATTCAAGTGCAAGGAGTCATGAATGAAAAAGGAAGAAGACAACCATTGAACATGCAATACTAAAAATTAAATTTGATTCAAAGACTTATATTATTCTCAATAATTTCATTTAGAGAATTCAATAAATCATAATTCACATCATGCTTCATGAAATTATCTTAAAATTCACTGTCATTTCGAACAAGGTGTCGGTCACTACAAGCAGATAGCACTGGGAGTATAGCATGAAAATATTCATGAAAATTTATTTGTGGGATGATCAACAAGATTAGGTTGATGAATAGGGAGAAGTGATTCAACTATTTCATTTTCAGATTGCCCCACCTTTCTGGACAATAGAACATGTTGTACCATAGGAAAATTCTACTCCCTTTTATCCAAGACCTCTTCATTACCCATATTATTGATAATATAAATCTCAATCTCGACACAAAATACCACTTCATCTGGTAATGAAATTGTATCAGGCTGAGGGATATTAGGGGTAAAAATTTATTCCTCTAATAGTTGGGTACCTCATGACTCAGAAAAGTTGGAAAATGAAGATTCGAGATAAGATTTGGATGATTTAGGATTTGAAGATTACTATAATCATTGGAAAAATGATTCACGTAAGATTCAAATTGTTTCAAATAGATGCAAACCAAACACTGAAACCTTCTATCCCAGAAATCCCAGTCCACATCTCTTTAAGGAAATTCATAACAATGATGTCAGAATATATCAACAAAATATTCCAAAGATTCATCACGTTTTACTCTAATCGTATTCATCCTTTTATACACTATTTGAAAATTATACATGTCAAAATATTCTTGAAGATCCTTAACGAGATGCTTGAAAGAATTAATAAATGCAACTAGTAAATTTTTGCAACATTCCTTAACATGACTTTCTAGTGTGAGGGTGAACAATATGCAAGCGACATCTTCAAAATGCTTCTTCATTAAAATAACAAAACTTAAGAAACTGAAGCTTATATTCGAATATAGATGTTTCACCTCGGCCATCAAAATTATTCTACAATAAGTGATGAAATATTTACACAGGGATTGTCAGATCTAGTCTTTTTCTGGAAAAGCATCCCAGCATTAAGATTTGGGGAGGACCCATTTTAAGATCAAAAATTTAAAATGAGACTCCACACACTCATCTTGTCATTTGTCCCTCGTTCTAATGTGAAAATGCATTGACTATGTTGTATATTCTTCCAACACTAGGGGGTTTCCCTGATATGAACTCCCAATTAGACCCCACACCATTTGGGATAGAAGCCCCATCTAGAATGTTGGCTTGATTGCCATTGTGTGAGTTTTTTCTCTTTTGGAGATCAAATGTAGAGAGTTGAATATGAGACCAAATTTAATATGTTAGGAGAGGGAGGGTGAGATCAACTCTCCATTGATAGTTTGTGGAACATGGTATAAGAACAAAACAACTACATAATGAGCAAGCTAATGCCTTAAAAAAGAATCATATAACTAAAACTAACTAAGATATACATAATGCAAAAGTGTTAGAAATCAATTGTAATTAAGTTCACAATCAATTAATAACATTAACATTGAATGAAGAGCATAGATTCCAAGCTAACACATAATATGCATGAAATGAATTAGTTCATAAACATGTAAGAATTGTGTAAGAACCCATCCGTGTGGATTTCTCCTCTCCTTCTTGATAGAGTTTTGCCATTTCCTCTTTGTTTGCTCAACTTTGAAAGGACCTGTTGAATCACAACAACAGACTACTATGCAAGAAACAAGGATTTAAATTCATAAATATGCAGGATCAGATGTGCATTAACCACATACAAGCATATATAAACAAGTATACAAGAATATGGAAGGAAACAAGAATAGCTTTATTCAGATAAAAAGTAGCAAGAAGATTACAACCATGTGCTCTGACCCATCATCATCCTCCAGCTAAGAAGCCCTTCTTCACCTCAAGCAAAGCTAGATCACCCAACACTGTGAATGTACACCAGAATA
>APFE030449486.1:0-65658 GCA_000404065.3 Pinus taeda | reverse complement strand
ACACCATTACACCACCACCTTCCCAAAAGGATAAAGAACCTCTCAAAACAATTATGCTATAACTATATTATTTTCTTTGCAACATTTTCTGACACTGCATGGAATTTTCCAACTTTGCATTTTTTAACATCTGCCTGTCAACAAACTATGATCTCAACAGTTTGACTGCATGCAAGTGCAAGTTTTAGTGATAAATAACAGCTAGTGGATGGCCATTTGAAACATCTGCCATGTGTTCACACAAACGGTCGTACATGAATCCCAAATATAATATTCGTTGAAGGATAGACTATTGAATTCTGTTTTAGCGAGGAGAGGGTGAGGGTAAATTTGGCACTTGTGATATGATATTTTCTAATTACAGTAGAAAAAAATAAAAAGAATCTTGGGTATGCTAAAACTCTGGCAACCAAGAATCACCTAGTCCTTCGCGGGTTGCGGGTTGAGGTTATTCTAAGCATTGATCACTATTTTTTTATTTAACCAGGGTTGCTTACTGAAAAGGCATGTATTTAAGTTATTTTGTTTGGGGTACATTTTAATTAATTTTTGTTAGATATGGTTAATTATAAGTAACGAATCTGGTTATTAACACAAACAACATTTATTATTATTGAGATATTTTCTATTTCTTATACACTAATAAATTTATAAAAATTATATAAATATATTTATATCAACCACACATTAGTAAATATGATATCTTAATATTATATAATTAATACAACTAGTAGTAGAAGAAAAAAAAAACACCTTAAAATATGCTAACATACTCTGGTAACCCTGAATCACCTAACGCGTTGAGGTCATTCTAAGCATTGATCACTCTCCTTTCATTTCACAAGGGGGGCACAAGGAGGGCTGCTTACTGAAATGACCTACAAGCATTGATCACTCCCCTTTCATTTCACAAGGGGGGCACAAGGAGGGCTGCTTACTGAAATGACCTATACTCAAGGTTACCTTGGGGTTGATCAAACTTTCTTTGGACCAATCTAGTTCGCCGGGATTACCTCAACTCGTTAAGTGCTCTACATCTCCTCTTCTCCTCTGACGTTTGTTGGTTGTTTTTATATTTTCCATTCCGGAAAATGGAGAGTTGTGTCTCGAAGACCTTGAAAGAAGATTATTATTTTTATTTTGATTAACTTAGCTTGTCATGGAGCCCAGTGTTCTAATATATATAGTAATCCAACTCATCCTAAATTCAGTCAGTTTCATTATCTTCGTTAACAAGCAAATGTTAAACTCTGTGTTTCCTAATTGATTTGATCAGATGTCGTTAAATTCTTACTTGTTGCTGAAATATGATGCAACAAAGAAGAAAACACAGAGGGGATAATGATTAGCCTCTCCTTATAACAATAAGGAACAGACTTAATGAAGGCGCAACACACAAATATAACTATTGTTGGGTAGAGGGCACATGGATATTAAAGTTATGCATGTGCCACTTTCAAGATGGTCCAACGTATTTTTTTGTTTGATTAAAATGTTTTTAAGAGGAGCCTAAATTCACATATGGTAAAGGCTAACAATGGCACCTTCTGGTGTAAGAGAGGATTATAAAGTTATTAAATTGAAAAAAATTACTTCGATTTTGAATAATAATAATTCTATTAAATTTAGTATTTTAATATTATTATTAAATTAGTAATTTAGTATAATTCTGTTACTAAAATGTTTAAGATGAGCTAAATTCTACATGGTAAAGAATAAATAATTACACTTTTTGGTGCAGAGAGGCTTATAAACTTATTAAGTTGAAAAAAAAATATTTTGAATTTCAATAATAAAATCTATTAAATTTATATTTAAAATATTTTCTGTTTGATAATTATTATGGTGATAGCAACAGAAAACACATTCAATATAGCTAAAAATAATTGAAATTTTTAAAATTTTTATTTTTTTTTATTAAGTAAAAAAAATCTTAGTTTAAAAAAAAATAAATTATTTCATAAAAAAAAATAATTTATTAAAAATTGAATTTGGTTAATTCTATTTGGTTCATATTAAAATAATTATAAATTATTAAAATAAATTTTATTAAAAAATGAATTCCATGAATGGTCTATTTATTTAGATCAATTAAGTTTCCATGAAAAACCAGCAACTGAAACTTAGATATTTCAAGTCATTCTCCCTCAAAACAGTGCTCCAAAGTTTATGGTAACTAGGTTCTGGACTATTATTTTAGTGACCGAAGTTCAAACCTCTGTGGGAATAGAGTTGTGGGACAAGTTTTGTCAAGATGTTAGGAAGCATGAAAACAAATTAATTAATTAATTAAACTTAAGTAATAATTTGTTATTTTGTTTCTTGTCTCATCATGAGGTCTGTCATAGGTGAAATGACTCTATGATTGATATATATATAATTTCTGTAAATAATGGCAGCAATTGTTTAAGATTCTACTATAACAATGCGGAACAATGATTCTTTACTGTATCCTTTTTGACGATATAGCATTAATAGAATGAAGCTGCTACCTCAACATTTAATGGTTATGCATGATAGCTTGAAAAGTAATTCTGTATATGCCGCATTAAAATTAATTATGGTAAAGAATCATAAAACTGGATACCCAAGAAGAATACCTCCAGCCACTGAAGTTAAACACGATCTGATGCCTCAAGAATAGCAGTCCCTTTGGCTTGATCAAAAACAACAGTAGCTTTCCTTTCCAAATGTTTTGAAATCTGGTTAAATTACTGAAAAGAGCACGAGCCTTAGTTTCCTCTCAGCCTCTTCTAGGAGTGGACACACTCCTCAACCTTACGAAAAACAGCTTTTGAAACGATGGTGTTGTCAGCTTTTAGAAGCACATTATCTGTCTAAGCAAACGTACAAGCACCAGCGGGATCATTGTAATTCATAGGCTTATGGCAGCATGAAAACGAGAGAAGGGAACTCTAAAATCTGGCCATAGTATGCTTAGGAGACATAACAACCTCAGGCAAATAAAAAACAAAAGAACACTGATAATCTGGAAAGTACTTCCAAGCTCTGCTCTCTCAATTTGATGGTACTTTCCAACCTCTGCTCTCTCAATTTGATGGTGTAAAAACTGAAGGGGATGAGATACAACCTTGGGGACTAAACAGATAAATTTATAGCCAAGCTTCCATTAAGCTTCTGATGGCTATGTGTCAGGTGTTCCATAGATCAAGGTACAGAACTCCAGATGGAGTAATGGACCACTTCAGAAGCTCCCAACAAGAAAATTATTTAACTGCAGTTCATTTCCTTAATTTCAGGAAATTATTGCAGTTGGTTTCCAGAAATTAAGGAAAGACTGGAGTTGGCTTCCATAATTATACGCACAGTTGGTAAAAAGATTAATGGAGCTTAACAATTTCACATATGACAGACCTCATGTGAAATGACTCATTATGATATATATATATATATATTATATATATTATATATTTATATATATTCATAATGAGTCATTTCACATTTGGTCTGTCATAGAGATGAAATGACTCATTTACTTTATATATATATATATATATATTATATATATATATATAAAATAATGAGTTATTTCACCTATGGCAGACTCATGATGAACAAGAAACAAAATAACAAATTATATTATTATATATATATTATATATATATATATATATATATATTATATATATCAAAATTGGTTAAGTTTAGGGAAGGATTATTTTTGTTTGTAGAAAAAAAAAATGATTTGTTGAGCAAAGTTAGGTTTAACTTGGATTTTTGGAATTTTTAGATTTTTAAGAGAGTTTAATTCCCTAATAAATGACTCCTGTCTTTAACCTCTCTCATGAAATTTGAATATCTAACCTAATAAGACTAATTCCTACAGAAACCATAATCATAAATTCAAACTCCTATAAAATTTGAATACAAAACCTAATAAGACTAATCCCCACAAAACCTAATAAGACTAATCCCCACACTCACCCATTGATCATAAGTTTAAAATATAAAAATATAAAGATTTGTTAGTTTATTTACGAGGATACTTTATTACATTAACAGTTTGTGTTACATGTGCACGTTGACAAAAGTTTTTAATCATATTCAAATGTTGAAGTCATGTTTCCTTACCGAGATGATTTTATGAATATATATATATATATTATATAATAATTATATATTATATAATATATATATATATATATTAAATATATATATATATATATATATATATATTCTCTTCGAAAATGGGAGCCTAAGTAGAGGGCTAGCCGAATGTTGGTAAAAAAACGAAATGTTATGCAACGCTAAGTGGAGCTTGGACCCCTTAATGGTTCAATTCTCGAAAAGTAACTCCCATTCTGAATCCCTCCCATGAAATTTCAACCTTTGAGGTGATGAGACTGAACTCCAGAGAAACAATAAAGAGAAACCACAAATTAAGCATGAATTCAAAAAATATAAATCTTAAAAATATGTAAGGAATGTAATGATTTGTTGATGTATCTACCAAGATACGGTATTACATAGCGGTTTGTGTTACATGTTCACCTTGACAAAAGTTTTTGATTATATTCAAATGTTGAAGTTAGTGTTTCATCAGTCAGAAAAATTCTATATGACGAGAAAATACAACTTCACGGAGGAAATCTTATGTTTCTTTGATTACAGAAATTAACTCTTCAAAATTGAACAGACATAGAACCTGAGTTGAGAACAAGATTCAAGTACAAATGCAAGGGTGTGTAGAAAATTCTTGTGTTTCATATAACTGGCAAGGTCCAAGCCTTCAGTATCTGTATAGCCCGCCAAAATAACCAAGAAAATGCAGTCCAACAAAAGCCAGTGCGGATAACAGTGACCCTATGAATCTCACAGGTAAAAATTAATCTAGCAAATCATTCCGGAAGACAAAATCAACTAGTAAAACTCTGGCAAGCTAGTGAGATGAATGTGAATAATGCAACTTAAAGAGGGGAAGATAATATGAAGCACATAGGAAATATATCTGTCGATCTGGAAGCTTATATATGAACAGTGTCCAAATTGCAGATAGAAATTGGTTGGATCAATAGGGAACAAAAATGGAAGAAACAATGGTTGAAAGGCAGATGGAATTGTTGGAAAATAATAATGAACACCTACAACATTGGTTTGATCAATAGGGAACAAAAATGGCAAAAACAATGGTTGACAGGCAGACGGAATTGTTGGAAAATAATAATGAAATTAATAATAAACACCTGCAACATGATCACGAGGAGCAGTATGTGATCCCCCAACTTTTTGCTTGAATGATGATGCAAGGAAACAAGATCTGTGATCTCCCTGGACCTGGAGATGAGTGTTGCCATTCAAGTAGTCTCTCTCTTTTTTGGAGCATTTTTGAGCCGCAAATAAATCTCCCGTTATTTTCAGCGACCAAAAGATGTATAAGTGGTTAAATATGAAACGCCAAAAGGAACAGAGTGACCCTCTAAGATACCTTATAATAATAGAAAAATATGCATATCAGAGAGATTGGAAATTGGACTTCAACCTACTAAAGTCATTTGTGCCTAAGTTTTTCATGATCCTAAGTTGTTTGACTATATGAAGAAACATTCTGGAAGTCATCTTTGCTCAGAGTCACAGTCTCCAATCATTGTTATCCAAAGGGGTGGCCATTAATCCACTTAGTCCACTTTTGTGTGCCCCAAGTTGAGGGCAGACTCTACCCATTCCTGAGCAGTTTATTACTAGATAAAAGTTGGACAAGCATTAGAAATTGCTAGATAAATTTACAAGATTAATATCGAAATTGTTTCCCAAAAGATAGAAAGGACTGTGACCTTACTCTGTGATAGAAGAGTCATCAAGAGCTGTTAATAAGTGATCTATCAAATTGTGATCACAGTTAGACAGTTGGCATGCTTCATCATAGCTCGAGTTGCAAAGGTCATCCATTCTAGAATGGTTTGTTGAGAATGACTCAAACTGTTTGGATGTAATCCAAGAAAAAACTAAATGCTTAGCTTCATTCGAGTTACTCATAGGAGTTTCTTGCTGATTTTATTTTAGTGTTCTCAAAGCATTTGACTGAACTGGCCCTGGCTGGGCTACAATTACTTCTTGGTAGCTCTTTTCAAACCGCTCCACTGCATCCACCATGTTCCTAGAATTAGAGTACATGTTTTGGTTTCTCTGCTTAGAGCTGGGGCTTGAAAATCTCTTCTTGTCAACATTCTTGCCTGCTCCATTTCTCTTGCTAAAATCGCTAATTGCACTGTTAAGTTTGGGGGATTAGGTCGGGGGATTTCATGTTTGCTCCCAACATGATTTATACACAACGTTAAATCCAGAGTCAAGTTGAGATCGATGTCCCATGACTTCCATTTTTATCAGAGCATTCGCAAGATGATATCTCAGTAAACCTAACATAATCCTCATTTTCATTGATACACTGCCGAATCTTGGGTTGTGAAGTGGAGGAGTTTCTGGCCTATGTGTAGCTCAACTCCAATCCCAGAGACATATCCATGCAAGATTGGTTCTGGCTTAGACTGTTACTGTTATAGGGATATAGACTCAATGGACCCTGATTACACAGAATTGTAATGCCTGCAAAGTAGATAGGGTTAAATATTAATACTTTTAATATTTAGAATTAATATTTATTTAACATAAAATTTGTCAATGCAATGATAGCCTCGAGAGTAACGACGAAAATAATTCAATATCTACATACAAAAATAATTCAAGTTCTGGAAAAAATCGACAGAATTCTGACGAGGCCCTCCTGTCAAAATCGTCACCTCGTCAAATTCATACTACATACATTGCGAACAACACAATGAACACATGAGAACTAAAAATACAATGATGGTACAGAATTGGCCAGACCAGTTTGCATGACATTGTTCAGACAAAGGAGCTTATAGTATCCTTTGCTTGCATTTATACACATTGTTTCTTTTGGGTTTTTCACTGATCATTAGAATTCTCTATTGACAACATAAATCATGAGGAATTTTCTGGGTTTTCGCTAGCAAAGTCTTCTAATATACTGCGGTTCCGAGAGACATGCTTAGAGAGGAAGGAGAAATAGGAGGGAAAGTAAAGAAGATTCAATGTCTGAATATATAGGTGTTATAGGTGTTTTTTAAATTATATCTTTTATGTGAATCGATCTAACGTTTACAATTCAGATTGGCCTGATTTCCCGCCTTACCCTCTAAGTCATGTATTTTTCATTGTGGACTCTCCTTACAGTATTTAGTTATCTAAAATCACAGGTAGATTGTCAACCCAGGCAAGCACTTCAAAATGTAGTGCCAAATTTCTGTAGGCTTTTTTGCTATACTTCTAGGCTTTATAGATACTTTTAATATATAGTTTTTTTAGACACATCTAATGTAAGTTAGCAATGCACTCAAGTGAAAAGTTTTCTAAGGTTTTATAAACCCACAATGTTGGCTTTAAGCAAAGTAATGAACATAAGCAATATTAAAAAAAAAACGTTTTGTTGAAGCTAATCCCATGCTGATAACTGAAAATTTGTAGAAGTTTTTTCATGAAAATCTTTATTAGGGAGGGACAATATAATGATAAAACAAGTGTAATATGCAGCCCTTAGTACCTGCTTGTTATGTAAAAAGTAATTAGTACTTGATTTTTATGTAAAAAGTAATTGATAACTAAGTTACATTAATTTAAATGGTTATAGAATTAAAAACCTCCAAAACCATCTGCACATAAGTATGCTACATAGCAATCATAAACCTCAATTTAAGGTAGTCTTGGATTTAAAACTTTTCTTATAGTTAAATTGTTATACATTAATTGTACAAAATATGTTACAGGGTAATCGAAAATCTTAGTTTAAACTATCTACATATAAAGTATGTTACATAGTAATCATAAACCCTATTTTAAGGTAAACTTGGAATTCATGACTTTCCTAATTGATATTGAATAAAATAAAGAATGTGAAGTTTTTGATATCACTCACCAAGACTTAGACTAATTTAAATTGTTATAGAGTTAAATACCTCCAAAACCATGGAAAAGTGGAAGCCTATTCACAGTGCCCTTATATATATTATGAAATGTTTAGGTTAAATAATGTGAGGTTTGGACTAGCTAAAGTACTATAAAGGTGAGTCAAGTATGCAATTTGCAAGGATTTCATTTCATTGATACAACTTCCAAGCTAGAGTTAGACTTACAGTGTCACGCCCCCAATTCTTTTGTCGTTAAATTGGCTGGGTGCGGCACTGCCTAAGTAATTAACACCTTCCATTGTCAGCTTACTTTACGAACTACGCCTTAACATTCATCATTATACATGAATAACATATTAATGTGCGGAATCCATTAATATCAAACATCAACAATGTAGAATGGCAAGAGAACAACATCACATGTAAAATCAATCTTTTATTATATGTGAGAATTTTTAATATGACCGGGAGTATAACTCAATCGGCATTACACCCGAGTCGGGTGCCCACCCATGCAAGACCGCACGGTGGTCTCACCACAACCCAACAACAATATATAAAAACACAAGTTCTTTTGCCAAGATGGGCGGGCGCGCCCGTGCACGGCCCTTGCCCAAAATACAACCAAAACCTGTTAAGTCATTCGGCGGGCGAGCACCTTGGAACGTCCTCCACCCGCGCCCCACAACCGTGCCAAACTTCGTGCAAGACTTCGGTAGACTTCGCCCGGCGGGCAGGCGCATAGCGCTGTGCCTCGCTGCGGCTCCTCCTTCCTACTTCACACCTCTTGTTTGTTGGTTGAAGATCGAACGATGGTGATGAAATTCCAAACTCCTTCGCGCGCTTATATGCCTCCTCGTGTGGAGGGTGCGCCCTCGGCCGACCCTTCCACTTATCTCCCCAACCGCGCGTTCCTCAAACATATTCGCCTTTCGTGTGGGTCGGCCCGCCCATGGTGCGGGACCGCCCACCAACAATCGATCGTCGTTTGTCTTTGCTCGGTCGACTTGTGGAGCGAGCCTCCCCCAGCTTGCCTTATAAATTCGGAACGCCAACTCGTACACATAATAATATGTCGTGCCTTTGGTCGCTCCTTCGCGTTTCATGACGTAGTCGCTTCGCACGGCGGGTGGAGGGCGCACCCGGTCGCCTGTCAACCGCAGGGCGTTACATCCTCCCCCACTCAAAATCATTGTCGCCTTCGACAATCCCGACTGCCTCAGTATCTTCCATTCATACTTCACAATCTTCTTTTTCCATCTCCAAATTGAGTCCTTCGATTCCCAGCTTTTCTCCTCCGGTGCATTCTTCCATCTGACAAGATACTCCCGTTTCATGTGGCAACCAATCCCTGTAGTTCTATAGCTCAAAATCTTATCCAACTCCAGTCGTGGCTTGTCCACAATCCCGGCTGGTCCTCTCAGTGTTTCTGCTCTCTCTGGATGATCAGCATCAAGTCTGCATCTCTTCAACTGACTCATGTGAAAAACCAGATGCTTCATGTGCATATGGTGCAGAAGCTCCAGCTCATAAGAAACTTCCCCCACTCTCTTCTTCACTCGGAATGGTCCTCTTACTTCTGTGTCAGTTTGCTCGTAGTCCCCTTGGCTGGCTGAAACTGCTCCCCGGTAATCTTAAGAAACACCATATTTCCCACACTGAAGTGTACATCTTGTCTTCCCCGATTAGCCCATTTCTTCATTCTCCTTGCAGCGTCATGCAAGCGCAACCGTGCCAACTCCAAGGTCTCATCCCAAGCCTTCATGAATTTCTTCGCATGAGGACTCCTAAAAAAACCTCATATCACTACGGTATGCGGTGCAACTGGCATCTGTCCATTCACCAACTCAAATGGACTATACCCCGTCGCAGAACTCTTTTGAATATTGTAGCTAAACTGAGTAATATCCAAGAGTTCAGGCCAATTCTTCTGATTAGCCATCACATAGTGTCTCAAGTAATCCTCCAGCAATGTGTTGATCCTCTTGGTCCGTCCATCTGTCTGCGGATGGTAACTCGAACTCATCAATAGCTCTGTCCTGACTAACTTGAACAATGTGGTCCAAAATCTGCCTGTAAAACGCGGATCTCTATCCGACATGATGCTTAATGGCATCCCCCAATACTTTACTATGTTCTTAAGGAACAACTCCGCAGTCCGCTCGGCTCCACAAGGCATCTTTGTTGGAACAAAGACAACATACTTTGAAAAACGATCAACCACGACCATAATCCCATTATACCCCTGAACCTGTGGCAACTGAGAAATGAAGTCCATCGAGACACTTATCCATGGCCTCTCAGGAATTGGTAAAGGCTACAACAGTCCTCCTTGCCTCTGATTATTTGATTTGTCCTACTGACAAATGATGCATGTATGTACATACTCCTCTACATCCTCTCGCATCTTCTCCCAAAAGAATCCTCTCTCCAACAATGCCAAAGAATGACGCTGCCCTGGGTGGCCAGCCCACGGTGAGTCATGGCACTCCTTCAAAAGGTGCTTCCTGAGTCCAAATGACTTTGGAACATAGAGTCAGTTTCCAAAGAACAAGAACCCGTCCCGTAGAAAGAACTTTCGTGTCTTCCCCTCCTTTATCTGCTTCACTATATTCTGCGCCAAAGTATTGGTTTCAACACTTTCCTTGAGCTTATTTTGGATCTCTTTTGACATTTGAATTCGGCTCCTACTCCTTTCTGCCCGGTCTTCTCCTTCCAACGCTGCAAGTTGTCCCTTCTTGCTAAGGGCATCTGCTACCGCATTGTGCCTTCCCAGTCTATACTCAATAGTCATGTCAAATTCTGCCAAGAAGTCCTGCCAACGAGCTTGCTTCGCAGAAAGCTTCCGTTGTGATGAAAAATAACTTGCTACAACGTTGTCAGTCTTGACAACAAACAACTTCCCAATCAGGTAATGCCTCCACACATGAAGACAGTGAATGATCGCAGTCATTTCCTTCTCATGAACTGGATACCTTCGTTCTCTATCCTGCAACTTCCGACTCTCATATGCCACCAGATGCCCATCCTGCATAAGAACCCCTCCTATGGCAGAATCCGAAGCATTAGTGTGTACTTCAAACGGTCTCTCAAAGTTAGACAACTTCAGTATTGGTGCTTTAACCATCCTTCTCTTCAAGTCATCAAATGCCTTTCGACATTTATCCGTCCAATTCCACCTCTTGTCTTTCTTCAATAGGTCTGCCAATGTCGATGTTACCTTGAAGTACCCCTCTACAAACTTTCGTGGGTAGTTGGTCATGCCCAAAAACACCCTCATCTCATGGACATTCTTCGGTTCAACCCAGTCCTCGATCGCCTTCACTTTGCTCGGCTCCATCCGGATTCCGTATGTACCCCTGACCAACAATATGCCCAAGGAACGAAATCTCGGTCTGAGCGAACACACACTTAGACTTCTTCAAGAACAATTGATTTGCCCTCAGTGCCTCGAACACCATTGCCAAGTGCTTCTTATGATCCTCCATGTTGTCACTATACACCACTATATCGTCCAAGTACACTACTACGAACAAATCCAAGTATGGTCGTAGGACATCATTCATCAAAGTGCAAAACGTAGCAGGAGCATTACACAACCCGAATGGCATAACAAGGAACTCAAAGCTACCATACCTTGTTACTATCGCGGTCTTCTTCTTGTCTCCTTCAGCGATCCGCACTTGATAATACCCATGCCTCAAGTCCAGCTTGGAAAACACTCAGGCTTTCGCAAGCTTGTAAAAGAAATCAGCAGCCAATGGCAAAGGATACATGTTCTTTACCGTCTGCTTGTTCAATGCATGGTAATCACAGCACATCCGTAGCTCAATCGAATCCTTCTTTTGCTGGAACAATACTGGAGCTCCATAAGGGGACCTTGAAGGTCTGATGAAACCTGCATCAGCTAACTACTTTAGCTGTCGTTTCAATTCCTCCAACTCAGGTCCTGACAATCGATAAGGTGCTTTAGCTGGGGGTTGCTTTCCTGGCTCAAGCTTAATGCTATGGTCCACTGCACGCCTTGGTGGAAGTTTCTTTGGTAGCTCATTAGGCATCAAATCCGCATATTTGGCCAGTACCTCAGAAATCTCAGCTAGAATAGGTGTCCCCACTCCATCACCTTCGACTCCCTTGAACATCACCGCATATGTCTCCATATCTAACTCCTTCATAGCCTTCTCCAAACTTAGTGTAGAAACATGTTGCGCCTTGACTTCCCTCCTTTGCTTATGAGTTGGCAAAGTCCAAGTTTGTGACTGTCCAACCAGCACCACCTCATCACAGAAGGGGACAACAATAGCCCTGTTGCCCTTCAAGAAATCTTGTCTGAGTATCATATCAAAGTCGTTCATCTCCATCACTGTGAAGTCCCACTAACCCTTCCAATGTTTTATCTGCACAGACATTTCGTGTGCCAAACCCGCCACTTTAGCTCTAGAGTTCATTGCCTTAACTTCCACATTCGATGGGAAGATGATCAGTCCAACCTCTTTTGCCAACTGTGTCGTCATGAAGTTATGAGTGGCCCCTGTGTCCACCAAAGCTTGAATGGTCTTGCCATGAACCATCAAGTCCATGAAACCCAAACTGTTCATCCACGATTTCTCCATAACTTTTCCCTGCATACATGTATGTTCTCTGCGTTCATCAAGCAACGGCTTCACCACCTGTGAACTTGCTCTGATACCATCTGTCAAAGTGTGTATTAGCGCTTCGTAAAGCTTCTTCAACCCTGAATCAACTCTAATACCACCTGTCACGCCCCCAATTCCTTTTTCGTTAAATTGGCCGGGTGCGGCACCGCCTAAGTAATTAACATCTTCCATTGTTAGCTTACTTTACGAACTACGCCTTAACATTCATCATTATACATGAATAACATATTAATGTGTGGAATCCATTAATATCAAACATCAACAATGTAGAACGGCAAGAGAACAACATCACATGTAAAATCAATCTTTTATTATATGTGAAAATTTTTACAATGATCGAGAGTATAACTCAACCGGCGTTACACCCGAGTCGGGCACCCACCCGTGCAAGACCGCACGGTGGTCTCACCACAACGCAAAAACAATATATAACAACACAAGTTCTTTTGCCAAGATGGGCGGGCATGCCCGTGCACGACCCTTGCTCAAAATACAACCAAAACATGTTAAGTCATTCGGCGGGCGGGCGCCTTAGAACGTCCTCCACCCGCGCCCCACAACCGTGCCAAGCTTCATGCAAGACTTCGGTAGACTTCGCCCGACGGGCGGGCGCATAGTGCTGCGCCTAGCTGCCGCTACTCCTTCCTACTTCACACCTCTTGTTTGTTGGTTGAAGATCGAACGATGGTGATGAAATGCCAAACTCCTTTGCGCATTTATATGCCTCCTCGTGTGGAGGTCGCGCCCTCGGCCGACCCTTCCACTTATCTCCCCAACCGCGTGTTCCTCAAACATATTTGCCTTTCATTTGGGTCGGCCAGCCCATGGTGCGAGACCACCCACCAACAATCGATCGTCGTTTGTCTTTGCTCGGTCGGCTTGTGGAGCGAGCCTCCCCCAGCTCGCCTTATAAGTTCGGACCGCCAATTCGTCCACATAATAATATGTCACGCCCTTGGTCGCTCCTTCGCGTTTCATGACTTAGTCGCTTCACACGGCGGGTGTAGGGCATGCCTAGTCGCTTGTCAACCACAGGGCGTTACATACAGGGTTGAGACAAGTATGCACTTCCTAAAGATTTCATTGGTATAATTTCTAATTAAGTATGAAGGGCATATATATATATATATATATATATATATATAAGCTATTTAATTTAATGCATGTAATTGACAACAATTTTATTCAATTTGAATTTGAATTGTTAAAGATTTTTAAACCATTCGATAAGAGTGAGAATTTACTCCAATTTGATTAACAAAAAACATTATTATTAAATACTAAATAATAAATATATTTTAAGTAATTGAAATAGATTTACAAATAAATATGTGTGATTTAAATATCCATTAAATTAACATTTATCTATTTGTTAACAAATGCCCCTCTCTTTTAAGTAAGTAATTTTGATAAAATCCACAAATATCATAATTTTGATGATATGATTTTGTCATTTTGCAAACTCTAACACTTTAAATGAATTCGAGTATTTTCTTTGTTTAACAATAGTTAGAGTAATTTCAATAATCAAAATTTATAACAATTCATTAAGAAATTCCTACTAAATTTATAAACAAGACAAAAAAAATTAATATTATTCTAAAATCAATTTCCACTTACTCTTCAAATCATCCAGTGATGATGTAACCCAAAGTTCATTCATTACTATTTATAAGATAAAACTAGAAAAAATATAAAAAACAACTATTTAATTTTATTTTTTCCTGAATCTCAAGTCAACCATAAAGTTGTGTGCTATAGCATAGCATATTTGTAATGGTATAATATACAATATGACCTCAATTTTATCTTTTAAAATATACATTAAATTTTTTATTAAATATTTTTAATAAAAAAGTTTATAAAACACAAAATTAAATATAATAAATATAATATAGATTATATATCTACTAAAAATAATAAATAAGGTACATATTATATATTTTGCATATAGAATTATACAACAATTGAATTTATTTTTATCAAAATAAATAAATAATATTCTATGTATTTTCTGCACTCATGGAGAGTCGGGCTAAACGCTTTACACAGAAAGGGACAGAGAGCCTATGTTTTTTCAGCCCTTCTTGATAATCGATGGATTGTGTTCTCTAAAGCCCTCATTGGTGGAATAGAAACCAGCCTATCTGATGGTCCGGTCCAATATGATGTATATCCTGATTTTTCTGTTTCTTTGTCAGATCCCCATATCCTCAAATATTTAACTTTAGGAGTACAGACAAAAGGCTATGAGCATTTCAGGTCAAAATCCAAAAATATGACCATCTTTTTTATAACTTGTTTGAGATTTTATAATATGACCATTCCAGCTGTTCTGCATTCTCCTCCTGATGGCACTATCACTCTAATTCAATATGACTCCTCTTGTAACCCAGTAGCACCTGTGCCTATCTCCAGAAATGACCTTTGCCCTCCTGATGATTGGATAACAAATTGGGCAAAACCTGTCAGAAGACCCATTGTTGCTGCACAATCGATAATTACTGAATTGGATGATCGGGTAATCACTCGATTTCCCCGAGAGCATAAAGAAGAAAGTAGTAGACCCTCTGTATCTGCGATTCCGACGACAATAAATAATCAATTACAGCCTGTACAACCTCAGCCCCAACAACAGATAGTAATTGATCCTGCTGTTTTTGAGTCTTTGAAAAAGTTGTTTACTCAGTCACCAGAAAGTTCAGTTTTTAGTTCTGTTTGTGATCACCCTCACTGTTCAAAAACCTTCTGTCAATATTCGTCTGATCCTCTAACACCTCATGGTGACTCTTCTAAAAGAATCAATATGACAAAATTCACTCCTTTGTCTGATTCTTCTGAAGAAAGCTATACGCGTGTCACATTTTTTAACCCACAAGAAGAACTCCTTGTACAAACTGTTTCAAGTTCTTCTACCAGAGGCCTTGGGTATGAAAAAGATTTGCCTATTCCATCCTATAGAAGAAGTCCCATTGACAGTATTCCAAAACATGTTGAAATTCCCTCTGATTCTGAGATTATGGCTTTTCTAAAGATCTTTAAAGGCATTAGCCCCTATGACCCAGAGGATGCTTGGAAAAATAAAATGTTCCATTGGGATATGTTCACTCATGAAAAAGAACATCTGTATCTACAAGAAGTCAGACTACTTGAGAAAGATGACAGGCCTGCCTTCAACAAACAAAATGTAGAAAAATGGAAAGAATGGATGCAAACAAATAACCAATGGATATCATTCTATGAATGGTATTATCCTTCTGCAAATATTATAGAAGAATCTTTAATGAAACAATTCAGGAATCAAGCCAAGCAGAAAAAGATTAAAGATTCTCAAAAATTTGTAGAAGAAAAATTGTCTGAAAATCCTGTTGTTGTTCCTCCTCCTCTCAAAGCCCCTGTTTTTGAGTCAAAGATCCATAATATGCTAGCCAAGCCAAACATCCCAAGATATTTGATAGAAGTAAGACACCAAGGAGAAGAATTGATCAGGAAAATATGTTCTCAATTCCATGTAAATATGATAAGGTCAGAAACTCCTAACAAGCATAAATGGGAGCTCCTTGATGGCTCAATCTTTGAAATTGATACAGAATTTCCTCCTTGGAAAAATTTTATTATCAGAAGCCAGGATGGGAAATTGTACAGGGTTCTTCCCTCTCATCCTGATGACCCCTCTGTCGCAGCCAAAGATTCCATTGATGCTACAAATTGGACAAATCTGGCACTATCAAGTCTTGAAAAATATTTAAAAGCCAGGTTTGATTCTATTGATACTGCATGCTTTGAATTAAAACTTATGATGGGAAGAGTATTGCAAAAACAAGATTACAACACTGTTTGCCTGAATGACAGTGTAAAGACTCTGGCAGAAAATGACCAGACCATTGCTCAGAGTCTAGATAAACTCTCTCTATCAACAGAAAGGAAAATCCATGAAGCTTCTATCGCCCATGGAAAAGAAATTGTCAAGGTTTCCAATAGCCTTGATATAGTTAAGAAACAAGTTTGGGAAGTAACTAAAGGAATTGATTCCCTGAAGAAGAAGCCTAATACAGATGCATATAAAACAGCTACTCTCTTCTTTGAGCCAAAGAGTACACTTCCTTATTCTCTCACTTCTTCCTCCTCCTCTCAAAGCCCCTGTTTTTGAGTCAAAGATCCATAATATGCTAGCCAAGCCAAACATCCCAAGATATTTGATAGAAGTAAGACACCAAGGAGAAGAATTGATCAGGAAAATATGTTCTCAATTCCATGTAAATATGATAAGGTCAGAAACTCCTAACAAGCATAAATGGGAGCTCCTTGATGGCTCAATCTTTGAAATTGATACAGAATTTCCTCCTTGGAAAAATTTTATTATCAGAAGCTAGCATGGGAAATTGTACAGGGTTCTTCCCTCTCATCCTGATGACCCCTCTGTCGCAGCCAAAGATTCCATTGATGCTACAAATTGGACAAATCTGGCACTATCAAGTCTTGAAAAATATTTAAAAACCAGGTTTGATTCTATTGATACTGCATGCTCTGAATTAAAACTTATGATGGGAAGAGTATTGCAAAAACAAGATTACAACACTGTTTGCCTGAATGACAGTGTAAAGACTCTGGCAGAAAATGACCAGACCATTGCTCAGAGTCTAGATAAACTCTCTCTATCAACAGAAAGGAAAATCCATGAAGCTTCTATCGCCCATGGAAAAGAAATTGTCAAGGTTTCCAATAGCCTTGATATAGTTAAGAAACAAGTTTGGGAAGTAACTAAAGGAATTGATTCCCTGAAGAAGAAGCCTAATACAGATGCATATAAAACAACTACTCTCTTCTCTGAGCCAAAGAGTACACTTCCTTATTCTCTCACTTCTTCTGTTGAAAGTCTCATTAAGGCCCCTAGTTCCATAAATTTTCCTCCACCGACATCATCCCATCCATATTCTTTGTTTGCAAATCCCAACATCTTCAGTCCAGTTGCTACTTCATCCAAACATAAAGAACCTGAAGAAAATCCAACAAAATACCAACCAAGTTTTTTATTTGGAGAAATTTCTCATGATGATATAGAAGAAGAAAACAAAGAACAAACACGCCTTCATAAAATTGATTCAGTTCCAGAGGTTGATGAACTTGAAGCTTGTATTGATAATTTCTCTGCCCAGGATAAAGAACAATTTGGTATTCCTATGACAGGAGAAAGCACTGAAACTCAAGTCAATGCCACATCCTCAAGATCTCGATGGGATACTACTTGGAACCCTGCCCCAGACAGACGAGATTTGATGAAATCAGAATACCATAAGGATTGGTCTGCAAATTCCACGTACTCATGGAATATAGATAATTGTACTGAAGCTGAAGTTATGTCTGTTTTGCATTCAATGCTTGTATGTTATAGGACATACCTTTCAGATGACATTGGCCCAATAAATGCCACCAGAAGGATTATTGGGGGATTTGAAGGAACTTTAGATTCATGGTTAAAAGCTGAAACAATTAAAGAACCAAATCTCCTTCCTCATTGGGAACAGTCTGTGGTCTTAAATGAAGATGGTTCTACCTACATGGATCTTGTCACTAGTTTGCCTGTGAATAATATGATTGGCAAGTTAATTTACAGTATCACAGTGAATTTCATTGGTTTTCCCCAAATTACTAATGATATTACCACTGTAACTTTATTGGCCATGAAGTTGCATAATATGCAACATTTTGATGAGTATTTTAATGAATTTCTTCAATGGTTACATACTCTGTCTCCTGAGTTGATCTTAGAACCCAAATGGAAAGAAATCTTTGTTGCTTCTCTTCCACAATGGGTTTCTACAGCAATTGTAAACAAGTTACCTGGCAAAATTGGAGACTATAAATTTGGGATTATTAGGCAAGCTGTTAAAGCAATTATTGTTGAGCTATGTTCACAGATGAAAATTGCAAGAGCAGCAACAAATCCCAAAAAGCCACATGGGTATCAACAATTATGTAAGCAGTGGCATCTTGGAAAACCTGACAATTCTGGGGGGCATAGAAGAAATAAGAAACATTTCAAACAAAAGAATTCTCAGTTTTCCAAAGACAAATTGAAGAAAACGCACAGTAGAATAAAGCCTTACAAACACACAAAAATGTTCTCTAAAGAGAGAGAGATCATTTGTTATAATTGCAACAAAAAAGGCCACACAGCTCCAAATTGTCTAGAGAAAAATAATGAAAAATCAAAGAAAAAAATATCATACAGAAACAAAAAAGGAAAAGTTAATTTCTTTGATTTACCTAGCAGCTGTGATGAATTAATATCTTCTGACTCTGAAAGAGAAGATGAAATAAATTATGTTTATTCTACTGATTCCTTTGATGAAGAATGGTGCAGGGATCCACACTGCACAGAATGCAGACACTGTGAATGTAGTGATCCAGACATCTGCAATTGCAACACAGTCAGAATGATGAAGGCAGAAGAAGACGAAATAAGCAGAACTCTGTTCATGCAAATGATGGCAGCAACGGATCCTCAGATTAAAGATATGTACAAATCCTTGTTGACGGATCATTTTAACAAGCCATCTTCTAGTTCAAAGAAGTCTCCTAACAAAGGATATGTGCCACCTGCTTCCTTATTTTCAGTTGAAGCTTTAACTCAACAGTTCAGAAATGAAGATTTTGGAGAGGATCTACCACAGACTTTGCCTGCTGTTCATCAGGCAATCAAAGAATTAAGGAAAGCTATAAAAGGAAATAGGAGACTCTGTATCGAAAACCACAAAGATTTGAACATAAGATTAATGAATGCCCAGGGAGCATCATCCTCACAAGGCCCTGATATTTCAGGAAAAACAGAAAATTGGACTTTCCATGCAAATCCAGTAATGACACATAGCTAGCAGAATGAAAGCTCAGAAGAAGAAGATGAGGAGAAAGACAGAACAGATTTTGGATGCAATATAATAAACAAGGATGTTATGTATTGCATAAGGATGAAAGTTAAAGTTGGAAACCAGTATGAATACTGGAAAGTTCTTATGGATACGGGTTCCATACTAAATATTGTAAGTGATACTGTAGTAAGTATGAATCATAGAAGGCCAACAGGATTCTAGGGTAGGCAGTTTGCCCTAGAATCCTGTGATTGATGCTATGTGATTCGTTCTCCACATTTCACTAGTTTCAATCCCACTTTTTCACCCCTACGAGCATCACCCGATGCAATGAGTGCTAAGTGAACTATTCAAAAATCATGAGAAATTAGTTAGTTACGACTACCTCTCATGGAAATGGTCATACGTTTGAATGACTTATTTAACGCAGTTGAATCCCAAAAATGATAATCTAATATAATGCACTGCGTAATCCCCCATACTTAAATTCAAAAAGAGTCAAGGGATCTCTACTTGAATGGTTCATGAGGCACAATACTTGCTAAGGTTTTGCAAATGGGGTAGCAAGCTAAGTGGGCTTGATTGTGGGAAAAACTCCACAGTTAAGCGCGCTTGAGCCAGAGGAGTTCTGGGATGGTGACCTCCTGGGAAGTCCTGGTTACCGGGTGCAAGCCCCGGAAGTGATGATTGATGCTATGTGATTCGTTCTCCACATTTCACTAGTTTCAATCCCACTTCTTCGCCCCTGTGAGCATCACCCGATGCAATGAGTGCTAAGTGAACTATTCAAAAATCATACCTCTCATGGAAATGGTCATACGTTTGAATGACTTACTTAACGCAGTTGAATCCCAAAAATGATATCTAATATAATGCACTGCGTAATCCCCCATACTTAAACTATTATATAATAAGTTAAATGGGATTCCCTTATCATTGCTTTCTCTCTTCCGTGGAAATGGAAAGGTCTTCCATTCAAATTTTCCCTGATTTAGCATGTAGTATGAACAAACAAACCATGAATAAATAAATAGTCGGAAAAAAGTTTAAAATGAATATATTGAAGCATTATAACAGGGTTTTCTCCCCCCCATTCGAAACCTATCAAGGTTTTAGAAGTTTACAATTGACCAAAAAGTGGTTGTGGAGGGGTGAGCTCTATGTACAGTTTTTAACACTCTATGTTGGGTATGGACCTGTAAATTTTTGTATTGTCTACTGTATATTATTTATTTAGGAGGCGATAAACATATTCTATCTAGTTTTATGGGAATTAAACGACCATTTTTCATGCCCATCTTCGATCTATGGGAATTCTTTCGAGGTATTTTCATGGATTAGTTTGAGCCTGTCGAGAATATTGACATTCGACTTGTTTGATTATTATATGATTTTACTGTGAGTTACCAGCTACGAGAGCCCTTGAGCTTTTTCATTGGCTTGGCAAGGTCTTCCATGAATTTCAAATTTGCTAGACACATGAATGATTACGACTTGCCACTGAAAAAATTTGGACAAACCCCTCTTGCAAATTACTCAAACAAACAACCAAAATCAGCAAAAGATTGCAACATACCTTGTTCGAAATGCAAACAGAGCACTTTTCTCAATCAATAAATTGTGGCCTGTCTACTTACTTGTGAGAGGGAAGGCTATGTTTGATAGATTTCATGTGGAAGAGAGGGCCACCATGGAGTACCAGTGGAGGCGAGGAAGCCCGTGAATAATTTTCGTTGTCTATCATGTCGTCTGAGGAAGGCGAGGAGGCCATCGAATGTTAGAAAATAAATTTTACGAGGGCAAAGGAACTCAGAAATTGGTTGCAGAAAAGTAGGAAAGGTCAACTTCAGTTGTGGAAAGGTAAATATTAGGTTGAGGTGAGGATATTGAAATCACACAGGGACTTAATTAAAACACAGAGTTCACTCACGACAAAACAGAGTAAAATAAAAGAGGTTGCGGAAATTTCCTTGTGTAAAATTAAAACCATAACACAACTGATCACACTTTATATTATATGTCAAAACATAAAGAAATTACATTGGCGTGATAAATGGAGGCTGCAGCTCCAAGTGAAAAACACAACAAACTTACTGCGATTTACACATTACTCGGTTGTGGAGTAAACTTTTGTAAAACTTTGTAAAACTCGTTTTCACGTGCCCACCAAAATTTCCTCCACGATTTTCTCCTCGCTACCTCATAGACTCTCGCTCCCTAACTTGCCCAACATGCACAACATTAAAAATGACTTTTACTTGCATATTTGTCCTAACATATGAATTTCACATTAATTACATGACAGACAAAATATTTAATACACAACATGGGTGATTTTACATCGTAAATGATTTTCTGAACTTGCAGGTGTTGTGGAGTGTAGGCAACAATCTCGGAATGAATGTTTTCCCATATCTATTTATTAAACTTCATTAAATGCTTTAACCTCTGTGATGTGTTGCGGAATGGTCTGCTCTGAATGTTTTCCCATATCTATTTATTAAACTTCATTAAATGCTTTAACCTCTGTGATGTGTTGCGGAATGGTCTGCTCTGAACTTCTATTCTGACCCCTGTCCTTCTGCCTGTAAACAAAATCGTAACTGTGTAGTGGTTGACTAGGCAAACATGATGGTTGTTAGTGTGTTTAAGGTGGTGGTTGGAATTAATATTTCCAACGCTCCCCCTTAATAACAACTGCCGCCATTGACAATTCCCAAAAAATATTTGGGATAAACAAAACTTTCACATGCCAATGGTTTTGTGAAAATATCAGCAAACTATTCTTGTGACCTGCAATGCTGCAACACAATTTCATCAGTGTTAATCAACTCTTTCATAAAATGATATTTAACATCAATATGCTTGGTCCTATTGTGAAAGACCGAATTCTTTGACAATGCAATTACAGATGTGTTATCGCAAAAAATAGTTGTCGCTCCCTCTTGGTCACGGCAAAGATCCCTCAACATCCTTCTCATCCAAACTACTTGACATGCTGCTGCTATTGTAGCGACATATTTAGCTTCTGTTGTTGACAATGAAACTATTGGCTAATTTTTGGAAGCCCATGAAATGGCTCTTGAACCCAAATGAAAAACATAACCTGACGTGCTCTTTTTGTCATCGACACTTCCTGCCCAATCACTGTCAGTGTAATCAATTAGCCTAAAATCATGTGTTGCGGTGTAAATCACTACTTGCCTTACCTTAGAATTATTTTCACTACTTGCCAATGTGTCTCCTTGGGTGTCTCCATGAACCTTGACACCAAACTCATTGCATACATTATATCCGGCCTAGTGGCCGTCAAATACATCAAGCTGCCTATCATGCTCTTGTATAATGTCAGATTAACATTGCTGCTGCAATTTTCTTTGCTCAACTTCAACCCCATGACAGTTGGAGTTGGTGCAGGTTTGCTATTCTGCATTTTAAACCTCTCCAACATGTCCACCACATACTTTGCTTGAGAGATAAAAATAACATTTTCTATTTGCTTTACTTCTATGCCCAAAAAATATCTTAACAACCCCAAGCCACTCATTTCAAATTCATTCTTCATGACTTGTTTGAAATCAGCAATGAGAAAATCATCATTGCCTGTTAAAATTAAGTCATCTACATATAAGACAACAATGAGAATCTTACCATCATTCTCTTTGATGTAGAGAGTAGGCTCACCGTCACATTTGTTGAAACCATTGTCCAACAAGTAAGCATCTATCCTGCTGTACCATGCACGCAGTGCTTGCTTCAGCCCATAAAGAGCTTTCCTCAACCGATACACATTGTCTTCTTTTCCTTCTACCTTATAACCAGGCGGTTGCGCAACATACACTTCCTCCTTCAACACTCCATTCAAGAACGCTGACTTTACATCCATTTGATACACTTTCCATTTATGTTGCACGACAATCGCCACAACTGTATGCACCGTCTCCATCCTCGCGACGGGCGCAAAAGTTTCTAAATAATCTCTTCCATGTTGTTGCTTGTATCATTTGACAACTAGCCTTGCTTTGTGCCTTTCAATCTTCCCATCAAAATTTCTCTTGGTCTTATAGACCCACTTCACTCCAATGACTTTTTTTCCTTGCGTCAAGTTCACTTACTCCCATGTGTCATTCTTTTCTATTGCTTCTCTTTCTTTCTCCATTGCCGCAACCCATTTTTCATCTTTGACTACATCTTCAAAATGGTTTGGGTCATCTACATGACAAAACAAAGCAAATAATGAATTCAGGCCAGCGCTGCTATCAACTTCATCTTGCTTATATATTTCATTCAAATTTCTAAATTTTGGTCTTCTTATGCTTGCTGAAGATGTGCTTGATATGTCACTTGGTGTTGTGCTTTGCGTTGTGCTTGGAGAAGCACTTTCTTGACTGCGTGACACTGGCCTATTATTTGTTGATGGTGTTGTTTGCTGCCTGTTTTGTTGAGCTTGAATAGGAGTAGAGGGAGTCACAGTTGAGGAATTACTTGGTGCTGTTAATTCCTCTTTGTCCTCATGCGGTATACATGCTTTCACATTGACTGTCTTCTCTAAACTTCCATCCCATGCTTCCTCTTCTATGAACTACACATCTCTGTTGATTATGAACTTCTCGGTTAATGGATTGTAGAGCTTGTATGCCTTGGATTCATCATTGTATCCAGAAAATATACATTTCAACCCCTTGTTGTCCAACTTCTTCCTCAACTCATTTGAGACATGTGCATACGCCACACATCCAAAAACTCTCGTGAGTGACACTATGCTTCCTTCCACTCCATGCCTCTCCAGGAACCACGTTCTGGACACTTTTGGTTGGACACCTATTCAAGATATATGTTGTACAAGTGACAACTTTAGCCCAATAATCATTTGGCAAATGCTTTGCCTTCAACATACTCCTTGCCATTTCCATAATGGTCTTATTCTTCCTTTTGCCACATCATTTTGCTGAGGTGTATATCTTGTTGTAAATTGCTTGTGAATTCCATGTTCCCTGCAAAAACGAAGGAAATCATTTGAGATGTATTCACCACCTCTGTTAGTCCTGAGAACTTTGATGTAGTGTCCACTTTGCTTCTCAACAAGAGCTTTGTATTAGCGAAAGTGCTCAAAGACTTCACTTTTCAATTTTAGGAGATAGACACATGTCTTCCTTGTGTAGTCATCTATGAAGGTCAATACATAGTGGCTGCCACCAATTGATGGTGTCTACATTGGTCCACATAAATCTGAGTGGACAATCTCCAAAGGTGTCTTTGACCTTACTGACTTTCATGTTGAAAATGTCTCTCTATGTTGCTTACCCAAGATGCATCCTTCACATAGGTTGTTCGGTTTTTCTATGAGTGGTAATCCCTTCACCATGCCTTTCCTATGTAGCAAATTCAAACCTCTAAAGTTGAGATGTCTAAATCTCAACCAATTTTCATCTTTGACCTCTGCTTGATAGTTCACTTGTGTGACAGTTGCCTCTTTTCTTCCTTCCTCTTGTGAGTTAATTGATAGTTGTTCTTGTGCACCTTCTTCTTTCAAATCTGATCTTATCTTTAGGGGAAACATTCTATTATTTATTGTCTCAACCTTTGCAATCAGCTGTCTGCTTGGAGGCCTATCCAAAATTGTGCACACATCATTTTTCAAGAAGACATTGTAGCCCTTTTGCATTAGCTGTGCAATGCTTATGAGGTTATGCTTCATACCGAGGACAAAGTAAACATCTGAGATGTACTTCTTCCCCTTCTTTGTTAGGATATTAACTCTTCCTTTTCCCATGACAAAAACTTTGCTATTAGTCCCTAATGTCACTTCAGACTTCACACTTTCATCTAGATTGAAAAACATATCTATGTTCCCTGACATGTCGCTGCTACACTTTGAATCTAGATACCATATATCACTTTGTTTTTCTTGTGCTACATTACAAGCTAAAAACATGCTATTATGGTTTTGCTTTTCTTTTGTGAAATTTACATTGGTTTGTTACCAATGTCATATTGCTTCTTTCTACATTCATTTACATAATGTCCATACTTCTTACAATAATGACATTGAACTTAAGATTTATCATACCTCTGACTTTGTGCTTGATTTTGGCTTGGGCCTTGACTTGGATTTTGATTGTTGCCTCTTCCACTTGAGCTTGAAGGGCTACTTCTTCCACCTCTGTGTGGGCTTCTTCCTCTTCCTCTAGCATATGATCTTCCTCTGCCTCGACCTTGACCGAGTGAAACTTGTGTCTTGAAGGCATGCTCCAATGAGGAGCTTGTTGCTATATTTAGTCTATGTTCATGAGAAATCAGTGATGCATGAAGCTCATCCACTGAGAACTGTGAGAGATCCTTTGTCTCTTCTACAGCCACAATTATGGCATCAAACCTTGCTGGAAAACTTCTCAAAACTTTCTCAACTATTCTTCTTTCCTCAAGTGTCTCACGATGAGACCTGATTTGAGTAACCAACCCAATTACATGTGTAAAAAATGAGTTTACATTCTCTAACTCTTTCATACAAAGTGTTTCAAAATCTCTTCTCAGCATTTGTAGTTTTGTTGTCTTCACTTTTGCCATGCCTTGGCAAGCTGTCTAGAAGGTGTCCCATGCTTGCTTGGACTTCGTTGTTGTTGCAACCCTTGGGAAAATACTTTCATGCATTGCTTGGAAAATATAAAATAGGGCTTTTGAATCCTTCTTCCCGTTGTCCCTCAATAGATCTCTTTCTTCTTGAGACAAGGCATTGTATGCTACTGCATCTGTTGGTTCTTGAAAACCATTCTCCACCAAATCCCAAATATCTTGAGACGAAAACAGGGCTTTCATTGTAATAGCCCAATAATCATAATTTTTTCCATTAAACTGTGGTATCTGAGGATTAGTCAAGCTTTTGCTTGATGTTTCCATTTCTGAGTGTAAAAAAAACACTTGTTTTTACACTAACAATATTTAACCGGCGCTCTGATACCATGTTAAAAAATAAATTTTACCAGGGCAAAGGAACTCAGAAATTAGCAAAGTAGGCAAGGTCAACTTGAGTTGCAGAAAGGTAAATCTTAGCTTTCAGCGAGGATATCACAACCACAAAGGGACTTAATTAAAACACAGAGTTCACTCACGGCAAAATAGAGTAAAAAAACCACAGAGTTGACTCACGACAAAACATAGTAAAATAAAATAGGTTGCGGCTGCAAGTGAAAAACACAACAAACTTAGTGCCATTTATGCATTATTGGGTTGGGGAGTAAACTTCTCTAAAACTCAGTAAAATTGGTTTTCACGCGCCCACCAAAATTTCCTCATTTTCTCCTCACTACCTAAGAGACTCTCTTGCTCTAAACCTTACCCAACATGCCCAACATTACAAATGACTTTTCCTTGCATATTTATCCTAACATATGAATTCCACATTAATTACATGACAAACAAAATATTTAATATGCAACATGGACAATTTTACATAGTAAATGATTTTTTGAACTTGTAGGTGAATGTTTGCCCATATCTATTTATTAAACTTCATTAAATACTTTAACCTCGGTGATGTGTTGAGGAATGGTCTGCTCTGAACTGGTTTGCTCTGAACTTCTGTTCTGACCCGTGTCCTTCTGCCTGTAAACAAATTATGTAGTGGTTCACTGGGCAAACATGATGATTGTTAGTGTGTTTAAGGTTGTGGTTGGAATTAATATTTCTAGCATCGAATTCGCTGAAGAAATAGAAAAAGAATTAAGATGAAGATAAATCTCATAAATGTCTTTCTCCAAATGTAGACAAAAATAGAGATCCACTCATTAAAAAAAAGTTTATCCGCCTAATTATTTGAAAACTTAAGAAAAAAAAACGGACTTTGTGAAGTGGGTGACCCCAATTACTATATCATTCTAATGAAGTTTTAGTCTTCTTTGTAAACCATCATGGTTTAATATTGGTCTATTTTTAATGATTACCAACAAATGATCATTTCAAAGATTACAACAGAGATCATGTAATATAAATGGTTTTAATCTTTACCAATAAAGCCAATGGATTTCCATAAGTGTTTGCTGAACTGATCCCGCTCGCCACTAACACGTCTGAATCGATACCCTCACCACTAACACGTGGCCTCGAATGGCTGAACCGATTCCCCTCGCCACTAACACGTCGCGTAGCCACTTAAATATTTATTAAATAAATGTTTGTAACGCGCAATACGCAACCCTCCGTGCAATCACAGCGGTCAATCAGGTTATAGGATGCAGAACATTCTGTTAATATTCAATCCCGTGTTTTGATTTATTAAAAAAATTAAAAAATTTGAAGCCCACATCTAGAGCTTGAAATAAATAAAATAGATTCGTATCAATTTTTTTATTATTATCTTTAAGCATTAGATTTTATGTTTATGTCGATAACGCATTTGATTTTATGTTTATGTTGATAATGATTTTCACAGGAGAAACAGAAAGAAAAAGAGAAAAAGAAGAAGGGAAATAGCCCGTCAAAGCCGGAGGCTACCAGAAATTACTGGCCGGGTTCCAAATTTTTTTCCACATTAAAAGAGGTGCTCGCGGAGGGAATTGAGGGCATTGTACGTATTGAATATAATTCATAGTTTAATCATTAATGATCATTACTTGATTTTATTTATTTAGACGTTCTACTTTAAAAATGCTCTTACTTCTATGTGTTAATACACAGAAAGATGTTCCAACTGGCGACGCGAACAAAGTCGCTAGGGATCTTGTTAAGCAAGTGGGCTTGGCACACCTGGTTACCGCAGTTTTTATTGTAGTGGCAAATATTTTGGAGCGGTACGAAGCAATCTCTACAAATAAAGAAGCCTGCTTGTCCCTACTTAAGGAGATGGATAAATTGGCCCGACATGTTAATGAACTTCGAAAACGGCCTGAATTGAAGGAATCGATGGTGGATTCTATCAGGGAAGCAATAGCGTTGATAGTTGAAGCCTCTATCGCTTGCTGCACTCAAATTAATGCTACAAAATTTTCTAAGTGAGTACTCACTTAACATACTTTAGTCTCATTCATTAACTTAATGAATGCTAAATTCTAAATAAATTCGACCCTTTTATCAAATAGTCATCTAAATAAATTTCTTAAGGCAGGTTTTTCTCAACTACTGTGAATGGAGAAGAGTTGGCTAAATTTAAAAGAAGGTTAGTAGAAACAGACACCCATATGCAGAGAAATTTTAATCTATGTCTTTACGATGCAATTGTGCGCCGACAAAAACCTATGGAGCTACAGTATCCAGAACATCCTAAAGGCGCAGGTAAATTGCGTACTGTTGAAAAAGATGTTATTTTAAATATTTGTATAGTTTTGGAGTTTATAGAGGTTTATGATCTTTTGTGTTTAAATATGTTGCAACAGTTGGAATCGAAAAACAATTGGAAAAGGTCATCGAACTGCTAGAGTGTGGAAGTGATAAAAATGCGGTAGCAGTTATCTTGCACGGCTTTGGTGGCATGGGAAAGACTACCCTTGCCGATGCCGTGTTTGCACGGCTCCTCAATGCAGAAATGGAAGGATATAAATATTCTTATGTTAGATTGTTTGATGATATAGCATCACCTCCAAATATAGTGGAGTTGCAAAAATTCATAATAAAATATTTGAAGATGGGAGAAGAGCCAAAAGAGTTCCAAAGGTACGAGGAAGGACAACGACAAATTGAGAGCATCTTAGCGAAAGAGGTGGTTTTAATTTATATAGACAATGTTTTGCTTGAACAAAACCGAAATGCACTTGAAGAGCTTCTCCCTAAGAATAGGGGAGATGCAAGAAAATTGAGGTTGCTTTTCACTGCAAGGGACAAAGATGAAGTGAGAATAAGTGGAGTAAAACCAGTATTCTACCCTATTGAAGGCCTTCCCCATGAAGAGGCATTGGATCTTTTCAAGAAAACACTGGATGGTGATAGTCTGCAGCAACTAGATACTGACCAGTTGAATCACTTAGTCAAGATATGTGGAGGAGTCCCGAAGCTTATGATGGTGGTAGCAGGATTCATCAATGGCAAATTAGAAAGCAAACAAAAAGCTTATGAAGAAGTGATGGAAGAGAGCCAAAAAAACTGGAAGGGTAAAATAGGAAAGGACATAAACCGTTATGTCTTTGCCTACGACAAACTTGAAGATGAATTGAAAGATCCATTTCTGGATGTTTGTTCATCTTTTCGAGGCTGGGACTGGAAAGAACTTTCAGATATTGTGGGAGACTCAGAACTACAAAGGCTAGAGACAAGGGCGCTTGTCACCCGAGATGTGAAAAGCATGACTGCAAGGGTACACGATGTCATCTTGGAAGTTGGTCTCCAGAGGACAGAAGGATACAGATTCAGATTGACCACTGCAACTGAAATGAAAGAGTTATTAGAAGATGAGGTACGCAATCTTTCAATTAAAATATTTATCATATAAAGTTTTGTTTCAAAATGACTGACTGTAATATTTAAATAATATATAGGACCTTCAAAAGATCAAGGGCATATGGGCAAGTGACAAAAAAGATCCACTGCATATACCCACGTCAAAGCTAGATTTGATGTCTGGATCTTTAAGAGTTCTTAAACTCGGACCCTTAACAGATGTGGAGGGCAAATGTAAAAATACATTTAAAGAGCTGGTTTTTTTCAGTGCCATAACTTCCCATCTCCCTTTTGATTTGTCAAAGCTAAAGTGGTTCAAGAACCTCAGACATTTATGTTACAACCCGGAAGATTTACAAAATCTACTTCAAGTAAGTTCACTTAAAATATCTGGTTGGTCCCAGTTGTTTCTCTTCTTATTTTTCATGGAATATCTAAAAAACTATATCATGCCCAGTTTTATTATTTTTAATGGTTAGAGTATGATTTTCATATATTACTTATTGCATAATATGCAGATGCCTTCCAGTCTTAGACACATCGATTTTCAATTAAATTCCCCTCTCTTCCAGATCTCTTCCAAATGTATTAGGCAACTAAGCAATTTGCGAGTACTGAGACTGGCGAATGCACAGTTCGAAAGCTTGCCTCAAGAGTTAGGAGATCTGGGAAATAGTTTGGAGGAACTATCATTTTCAGATTGCCAAAATCTAAAGGAATTACGCGCGTCAATTTCAAGCCTGGGTTTTTTAAGAGTGTTGAGAATGGATTTCTGTTATGGTTTGACGCAGCTGCCAAAAGGTTTGGGATCATTGAAGAATTGTATGCAAGTACTCTCTTTGTACGGCTGTAAAAGTCTAGAAGCGCTTCCTAGCGAGCTTGCAAATCTTACATCATTGCAAAAACTCTATTTGTCCTTTTGTGAAAGTCTAAAAGAGCTTCCTAGCAATCTTGGAAAACTCAGATCATTGCAAGAACTCAGTTTGTACAGCTGCAAAAGTCTAGAAGATCTTCCTCCCAGTCTTGAGGAGCTTTCATCATTGAGATTATTGGACTTATCCTGTTGTACAAACATTAAAAATCTCCCTTGTGGCTTAGAAAAGTTAACATCGCTTGTTGAACTTAAACTAAATCATTGTGAGCGACTAAGTAGTATACCTGGAACCATTGGACAACTGAAGTTGAATTCAATCAACTTATGTTGGTCCCTTAATTTAAAAGAACTGTCCGATGGATTTTGCAACTTCTCCACTTTAACAGAGCTTGACATGACTGGCTGCCAGCGTCTAGAGGAGCTTCCGGAGCGATTTGGAGAAGTAACAAGTTTAAGAAAGCTAACGCTGAAATGGTGTAGTAGTCTAAAGAAGCTGCCAGAAAGTTTCAGCCAACTCGACAACTTGGAGCACTTGGATTTATCAAAGTGCTCGACTCTTGAAGAATTATGTAAAGACTTCAAAGGTCTCTCAGTACTGCAAGTTCTATCACTGGAAGACTGCGACAAGCTAAAGAAGCTCCCTGAGGATTTCCAATGCCTCACCTCATTGGAAGTTCTGGATGTAAGAAATTGCCATAAGTTGGAAGGGAAATGGATAGACAACATGCTAAAGATGGAAAAGCTACAAATTTTGCGCATCGAAGGAAGCAAGTTGTTGGAGGAAAGATGGGAGAAAGTTCAAGCACAACAATGCAATCAATCATGGTCTTGTGCTGTGTATACAGAGCAGGTGATCCACGTTTTCAAACATGTTTTCTGTTCCCACATTATAATTAACTCTTTTAATGTTTAGATCCTAAAACATATCACAGCGGAAAAAATTGCAAAGCATGCATTAGTTTTCCTTTCCACTCACTTTAGCTTTCTCTTCAGGGTTTATCAAAAAATGAGGAGAATCTTCTAAAGCAGTTACAATCAGAATTCGACAGCATGCTCACTAATGGAGAAAGAGAGCCACTGAATATATCTGCTCTTCCTCTGCACACGCTGCTGCTTGTTATGTTTGATGGCCAACAGGAATTCCGTCCTGAATTTCCTTTGCCTTTAATTGAGGAGAGTATAGATGATATTCAAACACATTTCGAAATGGTTTATTTTGGCAATCATTTTAATAAGTTGCCTGAAAAAGTGGCGAATAGAATACTGGGGCATGCTTCGGCTAACGGCGACGCTAAAGCATTGTTTCAAAAACTGCTCTCATTAGTTGTTCATTACCAGACGGACTTTGACTGGTATCTTACCAGCCGTTTCCAAATGATCGCGGAGATTGTGACGGGGAAAAAGGTGATAAATACCTTTCTCGTTGGAAATTTTTCGGAGTTAACCTATATGATGAGATTGAGTTGGAGGACTTTGTGGTGACGAAGTGCGGAAGATACATTAAATTGAAGCAACTGGCAGAAAGACCTGGAGGGAGTCCAATAGCTTTGTTAACAGAGCTCTTCCCAAGGGGAGAAGAGGAAATTTCTCTTTCCTTTCTTAAGAACAAGGATGGTGAATCCACGAAGGTATCAAGTTCTATATTTTGTGGATAACTCTCCGTTAAAATATTTTACCATAAAAATTTCAATTTCCCTTTATTGACTATTCATTATTTTGTTTGTTTTTATATGAAAATTGTAGGTCGGAGTCGACGAATTGCAAGGGAAAACGATTTTATTAGATATCAGGCCTGCCAACATCTGTTATGCTATTCCTCTTCAGGCTTTAGTGGAGATGTACAATGTGGAGAAAGAGAGATTTAATTTTGAAATTATAACAGTTCCAATATTTCAGGGAGACACAACCTTGGATGTATCTGAGAAGTTTTCAAGAGAGGTTCCATGGTTGGTCCTCGAAAATCCGTGGCAGCTGACAAATGCAACCAAGTATTTTCTACTTGAAGGGTGTCGACGATCGCCTCTTGGATGGGACAGCTGGTACGCGAATAGAATGAGGATAATAGAAAGCGACGGGACAATCGCACCGTATAGGAATCCTGGTGTACTGCGTATGGTGAACACATGGGGGGCAGCAGCTTATCCTTTTACGGCGGAAAAAGAGGAGGAATTAATAGAAAAAGAAAAGACACAAATGGAGGCTATGTCTCATGCGATGTTTCTTTTCCAGCATTTGGAACGTGTGGCAGAGCAGGTCAGTAACTACCTGTTATTTGTTTGCTTTTTGTATATTTTGAAAAGGAAAAAGAAAACGATTTTCATTTCTAATTGTTTTTTCTCCTCTCCTTGTCGTTAATGATGAAAAGTTGAGGGAGGCAACGGGTCAGCAAAAAATGATATGGTTATGGTGCTGTCACGAAAAGGAGTTTACAAATTCCATGAAGGATGTGTTGACAGAATTGAGTGATATCATTTACATTATCTATATTCCATATTTTCATAGACGAGCAGGAGTAAAAATGGGGTATTTCACTGTTACAATCTGGGAATTGTTTTCTTTGGAACCTTCCAAAATGTCATCAGAAGAGATGGGAGGAATCTTTTCGTTAAGTTTACCTGAGTATGAAGCTATGAGATTTTGGGCGCGTATTCGCTCTTTGAAAGAGGGAATTAAAGCCGAAGATCAAATTCAGTTATCGGAAATGCTGATGATTTGTAATGATAATCATTATAATCATGATTCATGGATATTTATAATGGATGAAGATGGGAATTTGATAACAACAAAGGGGAAAGAAATTGTAAAATTGTTATCTGAAAAATATTTAGATGACGGTATAAAAGAATTGATGCAACAATTGCTCAAAGGTGCTCAAACAAGTTGGAAGAAGGCGCTGCTTGAATTAGAAGAAATGCTATAAATTGATGGCGAAGATAATGAGGGTTACGCTGCTGACGATGATGATGTAGATAGCGAGGGCCAGTGAGCTCCTATACGCGAATGCATACCTTAATTAGGGAATACCTAGCTCATTTAATGATGATTCAATATTGTACACTTCTTAAGGGTAAGATTTTTTATTTCCAATGATTTTAGTTTTGCTTAGTAATTATTGAGGTGTAGTATATATACTTGTACCTTTTCAATCTTCCATTTATTGAGCTTTTAGGATGTGTATTTTGAGCCGTTGTATTGTATTTTTTATATATAAAGATATTTAGTTTGTTAAATAAATTAAGTTATTTTTTATTTAAAAATATTGATATTTTTATAGATTTTTTAAAAATAATTGAATATTTTATAGTTTTTTTTTTTTTTTTAAATATTATTTTGGTAGGTGATTGGTAATGGTAGTGGAAATAAAGTCTTACCAAATTTCAAATCTTGTGGTATCCCTTTGATTGGGGTGAGAGGCTAGACATGATGAAGATATAGTCTTATGAGGCTTATAAATTTTTTTCTTATATTAAAGAGTAAGTTTTATTTCTTTACTATATCTTCTTCTTTTCTAATTTTGAGGTTACATCATTTATGTATTAAAAATATTATATAAATGAATTGAATGTGTTTTTCCTTATAAAAATAGTTTATAAATATGTTTATTTTGGAATATGATTTTATTTTAATTCAATTATCAATAATTAATAGGTGGATGGTAGGGATGTAATCTATATGGAATATTTATAGTTGTCACTAATAAAGACTTGAAATTTATCTCAAAGTTAGTTATGTCATTTTTTATTTCCAATTTAATTAAAAAATATATAAAAATTAAAGTGAAATAAAATATAAATAAGATATTTTGATTGTGAAATGAGTTATGGTTGTTTGGACATGTGGCATTGATAAACTATGGTATTGGCCTATGGTATTGTAGCAAAAATTATTTACAAATTAAGAACCTCCATAAAAAAAATAAGGGTGAATCTCCAAGGTTAAGAATCTTGTTACACGTTTTTTTAAATGTAACTCGTATTCATTCTTTTTATAGCTAGTATTTGCACATGTTGCAAAGGAAACACCCTAAGTCAATGGCATAAGAAACAATAGCATAGAAGAAAGAAGTCAAAATTTTATGGAATTTTGTTTCTTTATTGGTGTTTCTTTTTTATCATATGTTATGTTTGGAGATTCCAACCAGGATATGTTCAAAGTGAAAGTAATGCACAACACTTCGCTCTAAAGGATTTATGAAAATTCTCTTTATTAAGATTCTGGAACCATTATAAGTAAATGATTTAAATCAAACATTTCATAACAAAGTAATCTCATATCACCTTAATTCACAATGCAATGGATAATAGCTTTTGTTCATTAGAAATTGGCCTAATTTTATGAGGAAATCTTAATAGAAAGACTTTAGTAGTAAGGAGAACATTAATAAACTGCCTCATCATTTGTTATATGATGTTGTTAATTTAGTTACTTGTTGCTTCTTATCCTTATTTCACTTGTGTAAAATTTCCAAACTATAGAAGAATGATATTATTTCTTGTCTCTTTGGACCATTGTATTTTATCTAACTCAATCATTTCCATAGCCTCAACTAGGTTCATCATTCTCTTTCCATAGTGGCTCAATGTCTTCAAATGCATTTCATAAATTTGGCTTAATAAATGTTGGTGGAAAACCAATATATTTCACTTTGTAGAAATGAGTGTACATTGGTTGGAATAAATGTATTTCTCTTACCATGTGATGATGTCATCTAAATCTTGAATCTTTCTCGCTACTTATGGAATTCCCCATTCTAGTTGTTGTTTGACCATGATGATATTGACATCATAATCCTTTTTCATCAGAATATCATTTAAGAAGTCAATGGTAAGTGGCACAATTGGTTCCTCGCAATTGTGAAATTCCCCATTCTAATTGTTATTTGACCATGATGATATTGGCATCATAATTCTTGACATGTTGAGAAGTCTTTGAGGTGAAAAGCTTGGATGTGAGATAGGCAAGGAAGTAGAAACAACTATATGCACATCAATGTCAACATTTACAGAGAAGCTAATGGCATCTTCAAGCACAAATCCCTGGTCCAACCACATATAAATTTAGTGCATAGATTCATTTATACTAATGCCATAAAGTTTCTTGAATTTGAAAAAAATTATTGTGCAACACTTGCTTAACATGGACAAGAATGTGGAGATGATATAAAAGAAAATATTGCACTCTAAAGGGTTCTTCAATTCATTGTTCGATAAGGAAAAGAGGTCACATGCCTCCCGTCCAAATTCACATGATAACCTTCCAAACCTGCACTTAATGTAAGAACAAATAATTTTCCCTCCACAAATGGATATGGCCAATCAATTGATGACGACTTCTTTGCACGCCCCATCAAACGATTCAGCCACCATGTAGCCTTTTCTTCTTTCCTATCATCATTATCAATAAGCCACTTTTCACATTTGGGAAGTCTGTCAACTACCAAAAGAAATAAGTAGAATGCACTAGCTTCTGTGTATGCAAATATTATGCATAATATTCATATACTTGAGTACTCAAACAATTGATGCATGGGGTTCACAAAGTTAAAAAAATGTTTAAAGATACAAAAATTAGAGGCGGGAAAGTAGTGGAGAACCCTCTTTGGAAACCAGTCGAAGTTTCTCCATAGGTTCGAAGAAAAGAGAGAGCCTGAGTTGCAGGTAAACCTCCTTATTCCCTTTTTTTGAACCATATTAACAATTGCATCAATGGTGGCCTCTAGGGTTTTAGAAAAATTATCGTGAACATAGTCCACCAAACTCGCATTAAAGGCCATGGGAGCAAAGTACTTGCATCCACCCATCACAATTTTCATCAAGTAATAAGAATCAACCTTTCTCATGATGATGGACATGTCGCTACCTCGCTCATATAGAGAAACCCTCTGTCCTTCTCATGAATCTGTAGTCATGGGCTAATGCAAAAATGAATCCCCCTGTAGAAGCATGTCCGCAAACGACGACAATTGATAATAACTTCAATTCCATGAGGTCTATGACGAGCTGCATGAATTTGAGGTCGAGGACCTCAAATCGATCCTCTCTGCTGCAAGATTTATGTGTTGTATGATTCAAATGTGTCGCTTATCATTTTCTCCAACTGAGGAAGCTCGTTATAACTGTTTCAATCATTTTTTTCAATCTAATGGCTAAGGACTCTTTGATCGTCTAACATAATATCCTATGCTACAGATGAGTACACTGTGATAGCTAGGGTAGTTTTTTTCAAAGGGAAATGCATTACAACATAATTATAGTGATAGATATGTTTATTTTAGAACATGTTTCTTGAAGGTTGAGATTTTATCTTAAAGGTATTTATGCCTTTTTTTCTTTTCAATTTAAATAAAACATTGGCAATGATGCAATATGAGATAAGTGTCTTTATACCTACTATGAATTGATGTCTATCCATATTTAACATGTATTTAAATTATATGAGTATATTAGTTATAGTTACATTCAACACGTGAAAGGAAGTATTCTTATTATAATTTATATTTAACAAATAATTTTATATAGAAAATATTGAATGAGATGTACCATAAAATAAGTGTTTTAATACCTACCATGTATATCTATATGCAATTACCTATATAATTTTATTTATATAGCTATACTAATTATAATTACATTAAACCATTGAAGAAAAATATTATTATAAATAAGTTGAACAAAAACATTAAAACTCTGTAATTGGTTCCTATCAAGATACCAATACATTCAACCAATGAAAAAGGATATTTTTATTAATATAACCACGTTGAACAAATTATTTATATTGAAAATAGGCATGCCTTGTGGTTATCCCTTCTTTCATTGAACAAAATTCCACATCAAATGTTTCAATTAATAAACTTCATATGTTGAAATCTGTTTATATGAATAATTTAATTTAACTGATATTTAATATTTAATATTTATAAATCTAGAATTTAAAATAAATATGGAATTGATCATCTTTTTAATTGATATCAAAATTATATATTTAAATATGTTTTTAATTAATATGAACAAAATTCCACATCAAATGTTTCAATTAATACACTTCATAGATTGAAATTTATTTATATGAATAAATTAATACACTTCATATGTTAAAATCTATTTATATGAATAATTTAATTTAATCCTAATCATATACTATTTTTAAATTATAATCCTATCATATTTTATAGAATTCTCAATTGTATAAATATAAAATAATGCTATACATATGTTATACCTTTATTAATAACTAATACATTTGTACGCATAAGTGTGTGGGCTTGTTACCTTGTTTTTTAAAATCATTGTGTATATTGCAATCTAAAATTTCAATTAAATATTGCCCATGTGTGGTCACAACATTTTCTAGGCTACATGGATTTGCAATCTAGAATTCCTATTAAATATTCTGTTTGTGTATGATCTTCAAAATTCAATACTTCACTCCCGATCCGGATGAGAGAGGGTGTCAGAGGCGATGGGCTTTGAGGTGACATGGTTAGTACTAGGATGATAATTACCGTCGTCCCCCACATGCTCAAGGTAGGGGGTGCGGTGTCCTTAGCCATGAATGCATGGTTAGTGGGCTAGCAAGGTGGCACATGGAGGAATAGGGCAGGGTGTCGGAGATGGGAATGGCATTCGAAGTGGAGAAAGAAGAAGGCAGCTTAGAGCGGAAGAGAGGCAAAGGCACCTTGTCTGTGGGTTATCAACGACTCTTTGGTATATAGTTTGGTCTCGTTCCTATATCAATTCTATGCTCTGGTTGGGTTCCTGTAGCAATTAGATGCACTGGTGGGGGTTTTTCTGGGGGGAAGGGAGAGGCAAGAGGCCATCCCAATGGGGCTTAGCACTATCAGGGAGAAACAAGGGGAGGAAAGGGAGGGCCATGGACTGGCATTGCGTTTTGTTTATATTGTTTTTAATCCAGAACCTCGGAAATGACATGGATAATGTTGGATCGAGTAGAGATATAGGCCCCTACCTAGTTGCTTAGACCAGGGGTATAGGGGATAATAGGCATCTCATGTCTCGGGGGCTGAGTGGTGCTAGAAGAGGTAGGAAGAGTCGCGGGTAGGGGGTCAGGACATTAGCTATGTCAGTAATTCATTGAGAAAACCTTGGCATTTGCATATGCATGGTAGCAAGGGCGCAGCTAGGGACCCCAGGTGGTATAAGGGACAGAGGGGAAAGTATAACCTTAGTAGAAAACTATTGGCTGAGGGAGTTGCATGCGGGTATGATAACAATCGCAAAGTTGGGCTCCAGACGGGCTTGAAGTCTTGGCTCCAACTGTAGTGGAATGACAAGCAGTTGCACCATGGCAAGGGGAAGGGGCACTGTGAAGAGCTTGGGGAGCCGCACTCAAAACCCAGTTCCCCTGGCCACTTGTGGGCACTAGGATACCTTAACCCGTAGCAAGCGAAACACGGAAGAGAGGCAAGGCATGAGAAGTTGTATTGGGATGATGTGAATGGATTGATGAAACTAATGTTGTTTGACTGTCCATAGGGCATCATGGAACAAGGTACAACTCCAACAAAGAGAGGGTGTGGTCGTGGCAGTATGGGCCTAACACCCCAAGCAGCGAAGAGGTCGAGCATGATGGAGGTCCGCAGGGGCCGTAAGCCTGTTGAGCACCTGATAGTAGAAGCAACCGTGACTTATCAAGATGAAACAGATGAAGGTATCCGTAAGCTGATTGATGACTAGGAAGCTGAGATAAAACAAGAAAGGGAACAAGATGAGAAGATAGAAGACTGGAGGATGATGGTTCCTGACCCAGGGAATAAATGAGGTAGAATTACGCAATTCAAACACACCTTGTACTGGTACTTCTTGATGAAAAGTCTGCTTGGCAAAACGATGGAACAAATTTCTATGGGGATGGCAGTCACAATGCATGGCCTACCCAGTTATAAAAAAGGCATGGGGAAAATCCTATTTCAGTTGCACAAATAGGACATCAAGATGGATCATTTAACCATCACATCCCTTTCATCGTGGATTTGTATGGAATGCCAGAGGCAACTGTTGAAGATCTTGCTCCTGTAGCCTCTAACTCTGATGAGTAGAATGTCAAAAACAACTGGTTTCATTATGCCTAATTTTTGCTTATGCAAGTAGCTTTTAAATTTCTGCTGCATATGTCAGTTGTTATAGTTCTATAGTATTTGGACACGAGAGTGAGATTTACCTATCTTTGCTAGAAATATTGAAGCAATTTCGTTTTTGGATGGCGTATAATGCTAACCGATGGCAACAGACTCAGTTTCCCCTCGGGGTGAGTTGAGGCCACCTGGTAATACTGTGTGGTGTAAATTTGCCTTATATATAATAGAAAAAGGATGGACTTACCAAGCTCTACAAAAAAAAATTCAATACTTCAATCTTTTATATTCATCATCAAATTTTAGTTAAGTTTACAATTTTAATCTTTTGTATTTAATCTTTTGATATATTATTTGACACGAGGAAAAATGGTTTTGATACCTATATCATCTTTAAAATTATGTGTTTTCTTAGGATGATAATGGTATCAAGTTACCTTTTATAAAGTATGGTATTGGTCTACTGAATTTTAATAAAGAAAAATTAATTACTCTACTTTGGATACATCAAAGAAAAAAAATCTTGATATTTAAATATATTTTTAAATTTTAATCCAAAATCATAAAACAACATTAAAAAATTATAATTAAAAGTTATTTTGAATTAAATTATACAAAATGTTATACCATTTATGGTTCAAGCTAAAAAAAAACTTTGTTTCATAAGTTCCAGCGTTGCACATGAAATGTTTTATAATATTTATGATATGTTCTATAATATTTATGATGTTTTTTTAGTGAAATTGATATGCTTTATTGTTTTCACCTTCTTTTTGGGATTTAAGTATTTTTCACATTTGATGAAAAAAAGAGAAAGGAGTCTTTGTACACTGTAAATGAGCAGCGCTTGATTGAAAAGAAAAAAAAAGAATTGTTCAATGGGAATTGTGGCATATTGTGAATCGATTAGGTGGAAGTGGCTCATTCAAAAGAAAAATAAAGGAATCCTTCAGTGAAAATTTGAGATCTTGTAAGCCTATTAGGCAGACTTTTCTAAAATTATTACATGGTAAGATAGGAAATAATTCATTACGTTCAATTATGTACCATTTTCACATCCCTTAATCTTAAATTGTGCTACATGCCATTCCTACTTTGCACACTACACATTCCAAGGGATTACTTTGTGATGTTGCACTCCTTCACCCAAATTTCTAGGTCATTACTTGTTTCCAAGTCGATGAATTCCTAAGATGAAGAAACTACCATTGTTGCATCGTTAGTGGAGTTGTGGAACATCTCAAAAATCAAATTTATTGTAACAAACTCGTTTCTTTCTGTAACATCCATTATGGCGATTTCGCTTGCCTTAGTAGTAGACGAAGCCACCTATGATGGTTTCTTCAGCCCCACGTAAAGCAAAGATTGTCTGTGTGAAGGACACGAGGGTTTGCCATGCGTTTATATAATCCACATGGAAAGTGTGGTGGCATTCTGGTAATACTCGCACCCTTTCTCCTTCCCTGAATTCTTCCAAGAAAATAGGGAAATCCAGGGTTTCGATTGGGGATCTTGTACTGTAAACGGATTTCAGAAGTTCTTTTAGATGCATTTTCTTGATACTATCTTTACCTCTTTCGACACTGGCTTCAAGTGGTGGTTCGGACACCACTCACCATCGTCTACTACAGTGTAGAATGACAACTACCCTCAATGTGCACCGGGTGTAGAAGAAAAAGGCCACCAGGATGATGGGTAAGCTTGAGTCGAAATTCATATTGGCTATAGATGGAAATTGCATCAATTTGTTTGGCTTCTCCAAGAAAGGGCCGATGGGAGCCAATGATTGCAACGTGTTCTGATTCGTTTATAATCTCCTTGCATGAACAAACAATGTAGGGGAAACTATTGAATGTACAATGACATTCTTCTTTAGAAAAACAACAGATATGCTTGCACGTGAGAACTAACACTGCCTTATTCTGGTTGCCTTTAAAATAAGGAAAAGAGATTTCCAATTATAGGGTAAGAACATACGAAAAGTGAGTGTTTAAAAAAGAGAGAAATGCCTAGCGAGATCTGAAGCAATATATTCAGTCCCGTTCTATGTTTCTATGGTCTTCGCCTTGCAATTTAACACCAAAGCAAAGATCAACCATCAAACTAAGCCTGAGTCAAAACCCGCATGAAGGCATCCATTAACGGAGGAGATCTCTCCTCGGTTGTGATGTACTATTATCAATGGTGGTATAAATGTCAGGTTTTCATTAGAAGGAGAAAATACAAATAGTCATCTTTGATTAGTTGGATCAGGCAAAGCCCCCAGAGGCGTAAAGTTATGAATTGTAACTAACTAATACTTATGAATTTTAATTAACTAATACCTGTAACTAATACCTATTTTCAATCATATGGCAGATATTATTTCAATCGTCTAACACCAAAATTAATGGTCCAAAATGACATAAGTGGCATGGAAGGGGAGTTCTTCTCATAGGGAAATGCCTTACGACATAATTATTAGTAACAATAATGATTTAAAATAATGATATAATATAGTTAATTTCTTGACATTTTTAATTTTGGCAAAGTGAGATGTGTCAAGGTGGATCTATTAGTGGTTATCATGGATCGATGCCTATGAACATTTACCAACCATTTAATTTATATACTTATGCTAATTTTGATTTATTTAATAAAACAGAGTTCATGTCTTCTTAAATTAGTATTCTTTTAAATATTGTTTATTTACTTTTCACATTCTTTATATATATATATATATATATATATAATATATATAATATATATATATATATATATGAAAAAGCCTCTCACCAATATTAATGGAAAATAAAAATAAATTAAGCATGATATAATATTTACATTATATTATTATTATTATGAAACGAGTAGTCTTTAAGTGTGACTTTTTAGAAAGTTTTCTAGTTCATTTGTTGACCTACTTTGTCTAGAATTAGACAAGGATTCATTGAAATCACAAGTTTGATGGGTGAATTATTCAAAATCGAAGTGCCCAAGGGGTTTTTGAGGGTGTTGAATCCATATATGCAGTCAAAACTAGTTTAAACAACACAAATCAGTGTTTGGCCAGAAATTTCTTCAAAATTGAACTGCCCCAAGGGTTTTTGAGGGTGTTGAATCCATATATGCAGTCAAAACTATTTTAAACAACACAAATCAGGATTTCGCCACAATTTTTTTCATTCGATTATGACAAAAAGTCCACTAGAAACTCCAAATGTGTCACTTAAAGATTACTCCTTTTCTTTAAACACAAAGTACTTTCTATTTTAAGATGAATTGAAAACACAATCTTAGATGTTGATGCAACATATGATTAGTTTTATGTGATTTACAAGCCCACTACTAATATCATTTTCATAACTTGTACCAAAATCTTAAATATCTATTTGAGTTCTATGTGGTCATTAGTGGACATATTACATGTCAAGGGTCAATAAGATCAAAATTCTGAAAGGCTACAAGACCTTGAAGAAACCAAAAGTCGCTTAGTGATTTCATATAAGACAAGAAAACCTCCATCTAAGTGCAAAGTTTCCTTAGATAGTGAATCTATAAAATTGTTAAGTTCTTTATATATAGCACTAAAGCTAATAATTTGAAAGAGACAAAGATATCCATAAAATGTAATGTTAGCTATCAAAGACAACTACTATGGACCTAAATTTCATTGTCCATCCATTCAATAATCATAATGGTATTCGAATATGTGTAGTTGCACAATTTTTTCTCTAAAGTGCACTTTGATAGGAAAAATAATGCTCTCGGTTAACCTTGGTTATTAGACCCATAACCAGGCTTTCCTTATTAGCAAAATATTGATCCTCAATAGTAAATAAAACAAAATTCCAACTATGAAAGTGTTTAAAAATATCTATTAATTAAGCTTTATGCATAATCCTCATTCATACTCTCCTCCCAAGTCACTTGAATGGTTTTTAGCTTTATACTAGGATTATAAGAAGAAAATGACAAAAAAGCTTCTAATGAAATTGTTAAAGTGAGAGCTTAAAAATGCTCAAAAGCCTGACATTTCTTACCAACCAAATTTCCCAAGTAATCAAGTATGGAAGTGTTCTATACTCCTCCAATTCACATCCATTAAAGTGCTCTTTAAAGGAAACTTCTAAGGGCACTTTGTTCCAATGTTGAAGTGAGATCAAATGCTCAACCTCTTTTCATACTATCTTGAGTAAGGGGTGAATGCATGAAGATGGGTTACACATTTGGACCAAATTTGACGATGAGATTTCAATTTTTTTCCTGTTTATAGAATTGAAGCCCTCAAAATTCATATATGCATTGTGAATTTTGATTTGGAGTAAAAAGATAATTTGTGGAGAATTATGTTGTTATCCTAATGATATTTTTTGCAAAAAAAGCTAGTGTCATATAACCTGTCAATTTTCCATTAAATGAAATGCTTGTTCTTACAAATTTTCCCACATCTTAAGAGGTATGCATGTGTTTGTGTAGCATAACTTAGTCCAAAATGTGTAAATTTTAAAACACATCTATATGAACACGATCTACACAGAGAGAATTAAGTTTTTAATTTCTTTTTTTTAATGAAAAATTATATTATTTATAATTTTTTAAAGTTGGCGAAGTAATATTTCAATTACATTTTGCAGACATATGTGTTCATGTAAGATTTTTTTCAATTGTTTAAATAAATTGAAAAACCAAGAGTACCTTTTTAAGAGGGCCCATAAATGAAGATAGTGGTATTTTTTGAATTTTTTTGTTGTGTATATTTTTTGTTATTGATTTTTTATTCATCCCCTTTGAAACTGTCCAAAAAAAAATTCAAGCATTATGTTTAGAAGAAATTAGATGAAAATTATCATATGAATTTGAAAGTGTCAAACTCATATTCCATTGGAGACAGGATTCTTTCATGAATCCAATATGATCAACTGTGCCACTTAATGACAAATTATGCCCTAAATCAACCAGGGTACAAAATGGTGTTGTAGAGAAATCTACAGAAGTGGAGCTAAAAATATGTTTTTCAGGCCCTCAGTAGCTCGATCGAGCACTTGAGATAAAATTTTAAATAACTCAATCGAGGCTATAAGAAACCCACAATCGAGCACTTAATGTGGTTAAATAAAATCTTGATCTAGCTTTAAGGCTTGATCAAGCCACTTTCTTTAATTCCATGCCTAGGTTGTATTGGTAGGAAATTTCAAAAACATGGCTCGATCAAGCATATTGCTTTATTGGGCCACTAGCTCGATCGAGCTCCTAGCTAACCTCGGGTTACACACAAACATAGTCGAGGGTTTGTTTTAATGCTCGATTGAGCTATATATTTAAGCCCTCAAGCGATCGAGGTTTCAAAGTTTGCTCGATCGAGCACTTAAAATGGATTGATTAAGTTGTTGTTTTCACCCAAAACACACCCTCTCTTGCCAAACAATGTAACAAAACTTTATGCAAAGACCCTAAGGGTATTCTTTAAATAAATGCAAGGAATTTTTTTCATTACTTATAAAGCATATGAAAATGCTTGAACTTGCTTTATTTCTTTGTTAAACTATATCAGAGACTAAAACCTTTTGGATGAGAAAAATCCAAAGGATTAGAGTGCACTTTGGAGGTTCTTTAACCTTCCTTAATTTCTTCCACTACTAATAGATCTTTCAAACCTCAAGTGTTTATAAGGTTGTGTATCCATGTTTGACAATATAAAAACATCTAATTTTGGCATGGGTGTTTTCAGAGTCCATAATTTGATAGATACCAGTTAAGATATTCTTGGAAGTCCACCATCCATTTCTTATCTTCTAAACCCCGCTCCTCTAACATAAGGTTTCCCTTATTAAATCTCATTCCCCTCTCTTTTCTTTGTCTTTCTCTATTTTCCTATTTCTTCCCTTCAATCTTAGTATCATTATTTAATCAACTTTAGTCCTTATTTAATCCTTCATCTTTCTCATTCTTATTCTTATTATTTCTCGTTTATATTCAATATTCCCTCCTTAATCAAATTCTCTTACCCATACCCATGTCATTCTCATTATCAAATTCTTTAGCCCATATCATTCTCATTATCAATTATTTAGCCCATATCATTCTCATTATCATTATATATTGAATTATTCTAATAAAAAAATTAAAAAAATACTATTCCTTATTTATAATCTAATCCTATAATCAAATAAATTGTGATTCGAAATAACAATAAAGATATTTTAAAACAAAAATATTATTTTAATTTTTAATTTTAATATTAATCTCTATAAAATATAAATTTGACTTATTCTTTTAAATCGATTTCTTATCTAACTTAATATTTTAGTTTTGATGTTTGAGCTTTTTAAATTTCCCCATCTAGTCTTTTCTTTTCATTTTCTAAACGTTTTAACTCTAATTTATTTAAATTTAAATTTATTAATTTGCATTTAAAAAGTTTTTGACTTATTCATATTAATTAATATTTTAATTTGAACTGATTAATTTACCATAATTAATTTGAATTCAACTTTAAACTTTATTTTTTTTAATAATTAATATTTTAATCTTAATTCAATAATTTATTATTTTTAAATGTGAATTCAATTTGAATTTTTTTATAGTAAAAATATTTTAATTTGAATTCAATAATTTATCATAATTTCATTTAAATTTAATTTTAGAATTTAATAAATTATTCATTTTGAGTTAATATTAATCATTTGGGCTCATCATTCTCACTTTTCCTAACACAATTATGTTTATGCAAATCTTAATCTAACTTTCTTTAATTGTAATATTCATGCCTTCTCTAAGAAACTAGGTCCAACACTCTTCACGTCTTCTATCAAAATTCTTGTCCCTGAAGATGGGTGAAGTGTTCACCTAAAACGTCGGTAACATCAACAAATCGAATACACAGTTTTCCAAAAATATCAACAATGTCTAATTTTGTTGCAAGCCCAAGAAATTTCATCATCTTCATCCCTATGTCTTAAATGTTCTATTTTAAATTGAAAAACGTTTTCTTCATTTGCTCATGGCTTGATATAATAAGTTTTCATAAAGATACTTTGATGTTAAAAATTAATTATTAGAAAAACTCTAACATCTTATGATCATGATCAAAACATATCCAGTAACTTTTCTTATTCTCTTTTTTATCATCTAGCTTTCCAATAATTTTCTCATAAAAAATGATTCATTGTAATAATCCCAAATTAAGTTATAGCTTAATTTTTTTTTATACATACATCTTATTAAAAACTAGTATATACATGAAAGACCTATATCCTATAGGGACTGACATCAAATAAATGTTTTGTCATCGAAATCCATAAATAATATAGTTTTATGTATCATTTGAAGTTCCTCTTTAGATAGTGACTCAACTTTGTAATTCAACTTCTAGTAAACACACTAAAATGAGATATGATTAAGTAATCTTGAAAAGTTCTTCAAATGAATAACCAAATGAAGAAGATTTATGTTGAGTATCCTATATTAATTCCCCATCCACCTTATGACTAGTTGAGAACCACAAAAAAATTGGATAAGTTGAACTTTCGTGCTTATGATCCATTTTAATAATTCTCGAAGGAAACACACTCAACATAATTATTATAACATTAAACAATCTGAGGCTTCCATAGTTATTCATATTATTGTTGAATATTTCCGAGCAGAGCTGTATAGTGTTTTCGATCCATTCAACATTTCATATGGATACTACATCCATCATCAGGGACCAAAGAGCTATGATGGATGAAGTAACCATTTGAAACGTTGGATGAATCAAACACACTACATAGCTCTTGCCAGAAATATTCAAAAACAATATTTTATCATTATTAATCATGGATTTGAATTGGAATTTAGGTGTTTTTGCAGTCTATCTTTGATTTCATATCTTATTTTTTATGATGCTCCTTTCGCACAAGTTTTCCCAAGTCCATTTTCTTTCCATTAATTGGACGTTTGTTTCTTTTTTCATTTTAAATGGATTTTTAGTTTGGATTGAAGTAGCTAGTGGATTATTTCAATAACAATGACTCTTAAGTCTTGACATGTACCATGCCTAATGTTCTTTAAGGGGTAGTTTTTAAACCCCAAGTATTGAACTTCTTTACAACATGGAAATCATGATTTTTTATTTATTTTTGTAAAGTTAGCTTAAATATTCAATTATTTTAGTTCAAGTTGTAATTCAATCATCAGGAAAGTTTATTAATGAAGTAAGGGTTCATCATATTCATGTTGTTTAGGCTTATTTTTCTTTCTTGTAGTTTCAATTTGGTGCTTGGTTTCTCTCTCACACAGCATAATTAGGGAGATTGTAATGATCATAGGGTGTTTGAAAATTTCAATCCAAACTTATGGGATCACTCACATTAACCACACACTCACGCCCTAAGAAAAACAAAATTGGACCACCATTCCAGTCATAGGAGCTTTATTATGCTTTTAAGGTAAACATCCAAATAAACCCCCTTTATCATTTTACATTTGGAATATAGAAGTTGCCCTTGTAGGGGACTTAAATATTCCATCATTAGTGTGCCAAAAGACCAAGGTAAATGTTGGACACCTAATCCTTTATGGGTTGGTGTGGAATGTGAACAACCATTGGAGTCCAAGGGACCTTGGAATATGGAATCCAACGGTCACTCCAATGTACTATAAATGTATATCATGTCAATAATATATGCAACTCAATGTTTATCATTCATATTCTGCCTCTGCCATGTATGTGTTTAACATGGTATCATAGTGGGCGTTCACCTACCCTACTTCATTTTGAGTCACTGATTTTGTGATTTCTATGTACATGAAAGTTCGGCTATGAGTCTTGCATTTGATGAATATCCTATCAGCTATAATTTTGTTGCATTCTCTGCCTTAGTAACTCGCATTTGATGAATATCCTATCAGCTATGTTTTAGCTGCATTCTCTACCTTAATAACTCCTTTTTGATGCTCTGTCTATTCTAACAATATGCTTTCTGATGCTCTATCCACTCGAAGGCCCTGACGTCTATGCATCACTTATACACATAACGTTCTAGTTTGCGTACCCACATCGTTGTCTGCTGGTGCATTGGTGAAATATGTTGAATCCTTGTGTGTTGAGCCAAGTCCTTCTGATCGATTCATTAATTAAGAACCTGTCTTGCTGTTGGTCACCATGGCAGTCATTGCGGCACCGAAAATTGTGATTAGACAGAGCAGTGATAGCTGACCAATGAAATTTGCCATCGCTTCAAAGATGAGCACCAGATAAATGTAGAGATGTTGGGACAGGAGGTCCATGCTCTGAACAACTCACCCGTTAGCCCCATGGGTATGATCAAAAGGGGTGATCCAAATTGGATCTTAGAACACTCTCTAAGTTTTCATGAACCCTTTAAAAAATCATGCCAAAGTTTCAAAATATTATAAAGATCAACCTTATTGGAGATATCCTCGTAACAGTTGCAATTTGTGATCAACGTGGAGCAACGAGGACCGTCGGTCAAGTGCGCAGACCGTCGACCCATGGTAACGCGCGTTATCGCAAAATTAACAAATCTAGAGGCCATTTCGAGAAACAGGGGTAGTTTCTGATATGCGATTAGCGACAAGCCGCTAATCGCATATCGCATATTGCAAGGAAAACCCCTCAAAGAAGGAAAGGCCGCAAGCACATGGACCCGAAAAATCATAAAATGCAACGAATATCATTTCGATTCTATCAGAAGTGGTGTTCCACAAAAACTGGCAGGATATCAGAAGGGCTTCGAGTGGTAAGCGGTTTCAACCGTGTCCTGCTCGATTCCATACAAAGGTTGCCACCTGTTCGACGGAAGAGAAAGAAAACCGCTCACATCGGATGGATAAACATCATGTTACTTATCGGCCCGATATGGACGATGATCGTAGGATTTGGAGGCTCCAGATCAATGGCGGAGACGCGTTTCAATGGATGACCAGATTTGATGAGGTTAACAGGCAGAGTTGTAAAGGATTTGAAGTCCGATGTGGACGATGCATTGGCAGAAGGTCGTGTTTCATGGGAATTCTTGGAGTTAGCGGAATAAATGGTTGTTTCGAATATGTCCAAGAGAAATGACACTAATTCATTATGAAATAGGTGGCCACCTCCCTGTGAGGCGTTATACAGTGGCTAAATTACGCAGGATAGATGGATTCAAATGGATAGAGGCAAGGGAATCGGAAAGCCAGGAAGCGAAAACGAACAGTCAGGAAGTAGTTTAGTTTTAATGCCACAAACTGACAGAGAGAGCATAAAGCAATAAGTTAGAAGCAGAGAAGCTAAGATTGGAAAGTAGAGACGAGAAGCTGAGATGACCTGCAGAAGAAAAGGCAAAATCGAGCCAGAGTTAAGACAGAGACAGAGGGAGTCAGAGAGTTTGTGCGCTCTAGAGAAGGCTTGAAAGGTTGAAGTGCACTCCTCTGTGATGCTTGTCATTTATGAGTCTCAGTTTGGGCTCATTATAATGTGACTAGTAGAGGTTGAGGGTCAGTAAGGAGAGTCTGTGTACTCCAAAGACTTGGGGGATCCAAGTACAGTCTTGCTAATTTATATCTATTTTGTGAGACTCAAATTGAGCTCACTATTGTAAAAAATCTTCTTGAAAACATAATAGAGAGGCCACCACTAAAGGTTGGACCAGGAGACGTAGCCCAGGAGTATTGGGTGAACTCCTTATTAAACTTGTTGTGTTTATATGTTTGCCTGTTATGTTTTCTTTAACTGCTTCATTGCATGTGTATTTCGCAATCTTATTGATTTGTTGCATAAAATAGCAGAGGCGAATCCATGCACATGAGTCTGTAATACCTTAATTGTTTGTCTTAGATCAATTTCAGATCAAGTGGTATCAGAGCATCTAGGTTACTAAGGTTAGACAAGCTTGTGCTGGATTTTTTTGTTGAATGCTAACTAAGACAAAGCTCAAATTAGGAGAAGGAGAGTTGGTTGAAGCTAACCTAGAAATTGGAAGAGTTTATCCTAAGAGGAAAATGGCAGAAGAAAGTCCCTTGGAATCAGACTCCCAGTTCATGGACAGTTTCATGACCATGGGAGCCATGGTAGAGGAAATGTATAGAGAATTTAAGAAAGGTCGAAGTGAAGATTCTTCAACTTCCCAGCATGACAAAGGAGTAGAAGAATCTCTCCTAAATGACCATTCTAAAGGCAAAGGGAAAGAAGAAAAACTTCCCACACCTCCTGATAGTCCTGAAAATAAAAAGAAGAAGGCATCTTTAATTAAATTAGATGTTAAATTTGATTTTCCAATATATGATGGAGAGTTAAATGCAGAGAAGATGGATAATTGGATTAGACAGATTGATGTATATTACAGGGTGTAGAGCATTGATTCAGATAGAAGTAAGATTTAGCTGCCTAGCCTACGCCTTGGAGGAACTGCCTTGGTATGGTGGGAAGGCAGAACACAAGCTGACATGAAGAAGCATGGTAAAATTCTTTATGTCTGGAGTGAATTTGTTTCTGCAATTAAAAAATAATTCTATCCACTAGCTTACATGTAGCAAGCTATGATGAGTTGGAAAACTCTTTGCCAATTGAAAGGGAAAAGTGTACAAAGCTACACCCAAGAATTTAGAAAAAGAGCTTTGACTCTAGGAATTTCTTTAGACTCACCTGAAACTCTGCTGAAGTATATAGGTGGTCTACACAACTATTTAAAGCACACCATTCTCATGTTTAACCCTACTAGCATAGATGAGGTATCTGCTCAGGCTACACATCTAGAGGCTAGAGGCAAGAATGTGAACCCAGAAGTTGGGGGATCAAGCAAGAACAAGGAAAAGAGAAAGTAGAAATAGAAAGAGAGGAAGACAAATGATATACAAAAGAATAAGCCTTCATGCACTCACAGGATGGGCATGATGATGAACACTGTTGGATTCTACATCTAGAGTTGAGGCCCAAGAAGTACGATGGCAAAAAGAAGAAGACTGTTGCAGCTATTCAGAAGGATTTGGGGTTAGACTAAGGAGACGAAACAACAATCACAATCATAGGTAAAATTCTGAAGCATCTACTAGTAATTTTGCAAAATATACTGATAATGAAGAAAATGAGAGGAAAAGACATGAGCTTTTTCATATTAGAGTTATTTCCAAGCATCAAAAGATTGATACTTTGTTTGATAGTGGCTCACAAGTAAACTTAATTTTTGAAGAAATTGTAAAGAAGTTGGGGTTACTAACCACACCTCACAAGAAGCCATATCCATTGGGTTGGTTATGTGATAGAGCGAAGCTACAAGTGACTAGAAAATGTAAACTAGGTTTTCTTTTGGGTCAGCATTTGTAGATGAGGTTGAGTTAGATATTGTTCCCTTGGATATATGTGGAATTGTTTTAGGAAGTCCTTACTTGTATGATAGGAAATCCATTTTCTGTAGAGCTGAAAACAAGTATCAACTCATTAAAGATGGAATCGAATATATTGTAAGAGCTCATAAACTCAAGAATAATTATACTCTCATAAGCTTAGGGCAGATGAAAAGAATTGTAAATTCATGCAAACAATTTTTACTGATGGTTGTAAAGGAAAAGAAACCTGATAAAACCAATGTATTTGAAGGCTATAATGCTAAACAACAAGCTGATTTAGAAAAATTTGTTTCAGAATATGATATACTATTTCAAGAACGTAAAGGTCTGCCACACAAAAAGCAAATAGTAAATGATATTAATTTGCAGCAAGATGCTCCATTGCCTAACATAAGAATGGACAGGTTGTCTGCTTTAAAGAATGCAGAAATCAAGAAGCAGGTACATGAGCTGCTCGAGAAAGGGTTCATAAGACCTAGCACATCACCATGTGGGTCTCCAATTGGCTTGGTGAGAAAGAAAGATGGCTCATGGAGAACGTGCATTGATTACAAAGCACTGAATAAGATAACGATAAAAAATCGTTATCCCCTTCCTCGCATAGATGTAGTATTGATTAATTGAAAGAAGCTGTTTATTTTTCCAAGTTGGACTTGCATAGTGGCTATCATCAGGTCAGAATTGCAGAGCAAGATGCATGGAAGACTGCTTTCAAAACAAAGCAGGGATTGTATGAGTGGTTAGTCATGCCTTTTGGCTTAACTAATGCTCTTGCTGCTTTCATGAGAGTAATGAATGATGTGCTCAGGCCTTTTATTGATGATTTTGTCATTGTATATCTAGATGACGTTCTTATATTTAGTAAAACATGGGAAGAACATTTGAAGCATGTAAAGCATATTCTAGATGTTTTGAAAAGAGAAAATCTTTATGTTAAGCTATCAAAATGTGAATTTGGAAAAACATCTTTGAATTATTTGGGTCATATTGTAGAGGGTGGTGAATTGAAGATAGATCCCTCTAAGGTTGCAGTCATTGTAAATTGGCCTAAACCTAAATCTGCTACGGAAGTTAGAAGCTTCCTAGGAGCAGCACATTATTGGAGAATTATTTCTAACTTTTCCCTGATTGCAGCTCCCTTACATGCTTTATCAAGATTGAACAAGGTGTTTCAGTGGAGAGGCAAATAGCAGATAGCCTTCGACACCTTAAAAGAAAAGATTAGTACAGCACCAATACTAGCACTGCCCAATCTTCAAATACCCTTTGAGATTGAAATGGATGCCAGTGACTATGCCATGGGAACAGTGTTGATGCAGCACGGTAAACCCATATGTTATCATTCTGAGACATTTAATTCTGCAGTAGTTAATCATCCCACATATGATAAAGAATTGTATGCATTAGTACAGAGTGTGAAAAAGTGGAAACATTATCTAATGGGCAAAGAGACAGTGATACATACTGATCATCAACCACTTCAATATTTACACTTGAAAATTAAGTTGCAACAATCAAGACACTATAGGTGGATGGGTTTTCTATAATAGTTCCATCTTGTCATCAGATATAAAAAGGGCATACACAATAAAGTTGCAGATATGTTGTGCACACCAATCATAAATGCATCTACTATACTTAAGCATAATTCAGTATTGCATGAAAGCTACATTGAATAGTATGCTCAAGATATAGATTTTAAAGATGTATATGCAACTTTAAGTCATGGCAAACAAGTAGAAGAATTGGATTATCATGTTAAATACCAACTCTTATATCATTTTGGAAAGTTATGCATTCCTCAAACCGAAAGAGTAAAGATAATTCGAGAAGCACACACTTCTTTAATATCAGGTCACTTTGGTGTAAGTAAAACAGTTGCACAATTGCAAAGATTTTTTTATTGGCAAAAAATTAATGAAACAGTTTCTAGATATGTAAGAGGGTGTACCATGTGTGCTACCAGCAAGCCCAACAATAGAAAACTAGGCTTTTACACTCCACTACCAGTTCCTTCTCATCCTTGGGAAAGTGTTTCCATGGATTTCGTTGGGGGACTGCCTAAATCTAGAAAAGGTCATGACTATTTATATGTTATTGTGGACAAGTTTAGAAAAATGTGTATTTGAATACCCTGTAAAAAACAGATTACAGCTGAACAAACAACAAAGTTGTTCTTTCAACATGTATGGGTTCAATTTGGATTACCCACTTCCATTGTATCTGATCAAGATTCCCGATTTGTTGGGAAATTTTGGTCAAATCTGTGGGAATCGATGGACACCAGACTGAAGAAGAGCACAACTTTTCATCCGCAAACAGATGGCAAAACAGAGCTATTCAACAGGACAGTGATCCAGTTGCTCAGAGGTTATTTCAGCAAGCATCCCAAGCTTTGGGATGAACATTTGTGTTATGTGCAACATGCTTACAACTGAGCTAAACAATATTCTACACAGAGATCTCCTTTTGAGACCTGTTTTGGTTTTACACCAAGGTCTCCCTTGGATTTTGTCTTTGGTAAAGACATAGCGGTTGATGGAAACAATGATGTGGACAAGGCAACCAAGTTCATTGAACAAATCCAAGAAATTCACCATGTAGTACAGGAACAGCTGGAAAAGAGCCAAGCCAAGTACAAGGCAAGGCATGATAAGCATAAGATTGAGCATAGTTTCCAAGTTGGTGATCAAGTCTGGTTATATATCAGCAAATATAGAATGCAAGGTGAAGGTAAGAAGCTGAAGCTGATAAGGTATGGACTTTTTAAGATACTTGAGAAAATCGGTGAGAATTCTTTTCACCTTGATTTTCTAGCTTACATGCACATCTATTCAGTAGTTAATGTAGAAAGCTTGAGACTGTTTGAACCTTCATTGATTGAAGATCCCGAGGAGCAGAGTCAATTGCCTTCTATTGACGATCTATTACCTGAATATCTCAATGAATTGCAGGAAGATACAGTTTTGGACAAGAAGGTGAGAACTACGCATAGAGGGGATGTTGAGTACATCAGGATTGGACTCAAAGGATCAAAACCAAGCAGTGTAAGATGGATAGAAATTTCTCAAGTGAGAAATCTATATCCTCACTTTATTGATGCTTAAAAACAAACTTTTGGTGGTCCAAAAGCCTTTTGAGTGGGAAGGCCATGATCCAAATTGGATCCTATAACACTCTCTAAGTTTTCATGAACTCTTTAAAAAATCACGCCAAAGTTTGAAAATCTTATAAAGATCAAGCTTACCAGAGATATCCTCGTAACAGTTGCAATTTGTGATCAACGTGGAGCAACGAGGACCGTCGGTCAAGTGCATAGACCATCGGCCCATGGTAACACGCGCTATCGCGAAATTAGAAAATCTAGAGGCCATTTTGAGAAATGGGGGTAGTTTCTAATATGGGATTAGTGACAAGTTGCTAATCGCATATCGCATATCGCAGGGCAAACCCCTCAAAGAAGGGAAGGCTGCAAGCACCCGGACCTGAAAAATCATAAAATGCAACGGATATCATTCCGATTCCATTAGAAGTGGGGTCCCACAAAAACTAGTAGGATATCGGAAGGGCTTCGAGTGGTATGCGGTTTCAACCAAGTCCCTCACGATGCCATACAATGGTTGCCACGCGTCCGACGGAAGAGAGAGAAAACTGCTCAAATCGGACGGATAAACATCATGTTACTTATACCACCCGATATGGATGATACCGTAGGATTTGGAGGCTCCATATCAACGACAGAGACGTGTTCTGATGGATGACCAGATTTGACAAGGTTAATAGGCAAAGTTGTATAGGATTTGAAGTCCGATGCGAACGATGCTTTGGCAGAAGGTTGTGTTTCATGGGTATTCTTGGAGTTAATGGAATAAATGGTCATTTTGAATATGTCCAAGAGAACTAACAGTCATCCATTATGAAATAGGTGGCCACCTCCCTGTGAGACGTTATACAGTGGCTGAATTATGTAGGATAGAGGGATTCAAACAAATAGAGGCGGGGGAACCAGAAAGCTGGGAAGCGGAAACGAACAGTCAGGAAGCAGATTGGCTTTAAAGCCACAAACTGACAAAGAGAGAAACATGCAGTAAATTAGAAGCAGAGAAGATAAGAGTGGAAAGCAGAGATGAGAAGCAAAGTTGACTTGCAGAAGCAAAGGCAACATCGAGCTAGAGTCAAGACAAAGACAGAGGGAGTCAGAGAGCCCGTGTGCTCCAGAGAAGGCTTGAGAGGTTCAAGCACACTCCTCTATGATGCCTGTCATATATGAGTCTCAGTTTGGGCTCATACTACTATGACCAGCAGAGGTCGAGGGTTAGTAAGGAGAGTCTGTGTACTCCAGAGACTTGGGGGATCCAAGTACAGTCTTGTTGATTTATATCTGTTTTGTGAGACTCAAATTGAGCTCACTATTGTGAAAACTTTGTTTGAAAACATAATAAAGAGGCCACCACTGAAGGCTAGACCAGGAGACATAGCCCAGGAGTATTGGGTGAACTCCTTATTAAACTTGTTGTGTTTATATGTTTGCCTGTTATGTTTTCTTTAACTGCTTCATTTCCTGTGTATTTCACAATCTTATCGATCCATTGCATAAAATAACATAGGCACACCCATGCACATGAGTCTATAATACCTTAATTGTTTGTCTTAGATCAATTTCAGATCAAGGGGTAGCCCAACTGCTGTTGAATAGAACAACATTTCTATCTGTGAAGTGGTTGGATGCATTTTGAATATTGCCTCCTGTAAATTCCCAAGTTATTAGAGCTTGAGAGACAATTATCACTCCCAAAACATTGAAATTTGGGGACATTTGAGCATCTGTGAGCGTGAAAATGATTAAATTGACTACAAGAAGCACAAAAAAAACATATTCATGCACAGGATACTTCCGCCTTAGCCTAGGTATAAAATGTCCCATCACCATCATAGGTATATTTTAAATTTCTTTGAAGGGTTGTACATTTAACGAAGCTTAAGCTTTGGGTTGATCGTGAATGAACCACCTTGGTGGTTTACGGAGTGATTTCAGAGCCTCAGTGGTTTACGGAGTGATTTTAGAGCCTCAATGGTTTACAGACTGCTTTTATATTGTTCCAGATGTTATATTAAATATTGTACAAAGCGTGCGAAAGGAGAAACTATGGGAGATCTTTTGGTAATATATATAGGAAGAGAATAGTTGATACAAAGCTTGTAGGGTGTTGTCTACAACATTTAGAAAAAAATATTCAAACATCCATCCAAAGTGTGGCAAGCAGGTTCGAATGTCTGTGACCTGTGTGTTGACACATATTCCTATGCATTGGTGTTTCATTCATATAGTTGAACAATCATTCATTGTTATATGCTAGTGTTGTCATATGCTTTGAAGACTGTATTGGTATATATATTATTCGATTGGACTAGATAATGAGTTGAATTTCATAGCATATCAAGATTCATTGAAGAGTGTGTAGAGAAACATTTCAAAAAAAAGTTTTAAGTTGCAGCTACTTTAAAAAAAAGAAAAGGTTTTGTGCAATTTCTAGCTGAAGATATTATTTATAAGATTGGAGAAAATGGCTAACCTTGATGATGCATTAGAGTTGCTAAATACTCTAATTTATTCCACTATTGATGACTGGGCCAAATCACTAGGGACACTCTCTTCTATATTCAAACTTCTTTACAAAATGAAAAGGAAACATTGAATTTTTGTAGCTTGAATCTCAGCTACAACAAGCATAATTACAACAATGGAGTCATCATTATGAATCTATTTCTAGTCAGAAAATTGAGACAGATTCCCATCAGCTGCCAAAAATTAATCATATCAATGAGATTAATATAAATTCAGATGCAGTACCCATCTCAAGAGCGGAGTTGAATGTATAAGTAGAAATTCAACATACGCTTCCCAAACCCATCATCAGACCTTGGGAAGAGCTTGTCCATAACAACCACCTAAAAGGTCTTCGATATGATAAGGAGGTTTCCTTTCACATTTCATATCACTCAAAGCCCATCCAGTTTCAGAGTGTTGGATTCCTTCATGACGGTTCACCTTCACCTGTTCCAGATTATGCTCCTCCACATTTGGAACCAAAAGTTGTTAAATGCCAACACTATGATTGAGTTGGCCATATGAAAGTTCATTATTTTGATCTTCATCTGTGTAAGCATTGTGATCAACGTACTCATTCTTCACACATATGCTTCAGAAACAAGCCTCCTACAAGAACAAAAATTCATCTTGGATGGATCGCTTCTTGGCAATGGGCTTCAATAGCCAAGAAGATATTTCACTCCTACAACAAGATTTGTTCTCGAGTATTGAAAAGTCTTGCAATTGAGTTTTTTCCATCTTCTCACCTTGTATCTCACAGGGGGGGAAATGATGGTCATATACAAGCTTCAAAGCCACATCAAGTGAGCCTGAGCCACAACCCGCCATACCAGATTCAAAGTTGTAGCTAGAGACATAAATGCCCTTGAGCATGCCATTGGTTGGTGGTCAGCCTTAAACCATCTATGCGTGGTTAAGACTTCCCTTCAAAGAATTGGGGACTCTTCCTCTAGTAGAAGACTTCATCTTCTTTCTAGTTTTGGAAGAGTCCAGGAATTGCATTAAGCATTCCAGAGTTGTTGGTCATCCTTAAACCATCACAGGTTGAGACCTCCCTTTTCAGGTTGAGGTTCTCCCTTTTTATGTAGGGTGAGACCTCCCTTTCAAGGTTGAAGGTTTTCCTCTTCAAAACACGAGGAGTACTTCCTCTAGTAGAAGACCTTAGCTTCATGCCAGATTTGGAAGAGTTCTGGGAACTGCACTAAGCGTTCCAGTGTTGGTGGTCATCCTTAAACCACCCCCTTTATACCAACATTTTAGAGAGCACATTCAATCTAGTGTTTCCATGCATTTTTGAACATTTTGTATTACAACTCTCTTCTTGGACTCATACATACCCCTTCATATTAAGGGGGGGAATGTTGGACACCTAATCCTCTATGGGTTGGTGTGGAATGTGAATAGCCACCAGAGTCCAAGATACCTTGGAATATGGAATCCAACGGCCACTCCAATATACTATAAATGTATATCATGTCAATAATATATGCAACTCAATGTTTATCATTCATATTCTGCGTCCTCCATGTATGTGTTTAAAGTAAAGGGATGATTGTGAAAGGTCAATGGTTAAGATTTGGTTGTTCCTATAGGATATGCTTGAGTCACCCAAATCTTTTGAGGTCCTTAGCATGTGAATACATTGTTGACAACTTATAATCTATCTACCCACATTAACAAAAGTAGACTAGTGACCAAATCTTAGGGAATCTAACTAAGGTGATGATCATGGAATTTGATTGCACCTATACGTGATTTTTAATGGTTGTTGGGAAATGTAATTAGCCACTGTAAAATGTGCCCCAATATCCCTCATTATAATCCTCCTTTCAAGCTTCATTAATTTGTATTATTGGATTGATTCCCCACTATTGAAACTTTTGGAAGTTCCATTTACAATTTTAGAGTAAGGACACTAGGTATTTTTCCATCATGCTCATGTTTACAAATCCTTGGTATTAGTGACAAATTATAAATAGTACACTATTATGTTTCTTTGTTTTAGGTAATTATTTCCTTTGAGTAGTCTATATTTATGAACATATTTTGTAGTCCCCATGACACTTCACAAATATACCTCAAGTAAAATATGATCAGGTATCCACTAGGACCTTTCCATTCTCAATGCTTACAAGTTTTCCCACCATTATTGGGAGTTGTTTCTGGTCTTGCTAGGTGACTTTCCATATCTCCCCACGCTCACCTCTTAGTGCTTATGTTTTAGGATTAATTGTACATGGATAATGCTTATTAGTTAGTCCTATTATGATTACTCGATAGAGTTCCCAATCAAATCCAATTACTGGGAATATCCTAATTCCTAACCCTCAGCCAAATCCCAATCGATAGCTAAATTTCATCGAGAACGCCAATATGTCGTTTTTAGCATCCCTTAATCTACCCAATTTGAAAATTTTGACCAATGATCCCATGTTGCACAATGTTTCTTAACATGGCTTAAGCTCAAATATTCCAAAATTTTAATTTAAACTCGATGAATATCTTGGAAACGATGTCATGTCTTTCCATTTACGCTGTTCATAAAAAAATATTATGAAATATTTCATTTGATTAAGACTTTTTCAGTTAATCTTGACCATATTAGCAATACAATAGTACTTTGATGAGACATCAAATACCCATTCCACATTCACATCACTTGCAAATGTTACCTTCGGGTATTTCCAACTCCTAGTGTGTCATTTCTTGGGACTTGAGATCCTTTCAAATTTTAGAAAATCCACATCCATACACATTGTAGACCATATCCACTATTGGTGAGGATAACACATTATGTGTAAAATCCAAGTCCACAATAAACTACTCCTAAACTATTTTATAAAATATTTATTTTCTTTGATTCCCAAAGATGTGGCTACCACTATGCTACAGACAGAAAAGGAAGCAATCTCTAAGGCACAATAATTCGATCTAATGTATTCGCATTTATTATATGTATCCATAGTTGTACTTCTTGCTACTCATCCTCAATATTTTGAGTAAAAAAAACTAGGGACCTCTCATATAGTCAATGGCTTGAACATATCTCTAAGACCAGCTTAATATAGTTAGTGCCCCTCCAATTTTATATGGTACCAATCCTTATGTTAATCATTATGGACCTCCCCCTTCATCTTATTGTAAAAATCCTATTCCCTTTTGTACCTTATTGAGGGTTTATGGTACTAAAAATTTCCTTCATCAACACCATTACTAACTCTGATACCACACTGTAACACCCACACCACACCCAACCTCAAGGGTTTCCATGAGGTGGGGTTATAAATTTTTCATTTTTCTTACTTATCCAAAACCTCATTTTTTATTACACCATCACCTTCAAGTCATCAAGATATATTTACTAATATAAATTTTATAAAAGATCGAGCTTGGATCACCAAGTTATGGCCATTTGAATATTTCATACTTGGTGTCATGTCATATTTACTCTATAGCCAACATGTGGCAAACACCCGAGGTCCATGTGTTATCCTAGGATTGGAGTTAGGTTGGAACCATGGCCACTTGGACCTACCATGTCATATGTTGCCCTTAATTAAATTACTTCACACTTAATTATAATATTGGGTTCTTAAATTTAACCTTTAAAAAAATTATATTTATATTTATAGTAATCTTCCATACATTATAAATACATATATACATAAATTTATTATTATATTATAAACCATGTGACAATTAAACTTATGTGGGAACAAAACCCCCATGCCATATTTGAAAGTGTTTATGATTTCATTAGTCATTGGCGAAATCCAAAATTTTCTGACTATAAAACCTAAAACATTTCCCTAATTCATTGGTCATTAGTGATAAATTTGAAAAACTTATTAAAGCTATACAACTCAATCTAGGAAACAATTTCAACAAACTTGAGAGGAATTAAATTCCATGGAAAAAATTATCTAAATCCCATGAAACCAATATTCTACATTAGAGCTCTATAGTTTTAGTGGTGGATAAAATATTTATACAAAGTGCACAAACTCCATTATTTGCTAACCCTTGCATGTAAATTTACATACTGATAAATCATATATATATATATATATGAAGTGAATACAAGAATTTTCTCTTCTAGAAACACATTACTACAAGAATTTATCATGTTTAAGTTAGTAAATAAAATTTTTACCAATCATTATTATAACCCTAAAAATTATGTAATACTTTTTTTGGATGCATATATATGAATATTACGTAATTGTAGTCCCCCTTAGGCATTAATTCCAGATGAAACACACAAATTCATGGAAAAGAAAAGTCAACAATTGATATTTGTTAGAAATTATGAGGACATGAAGACCTATAGGCTCTTTGACCCTTCCTCTAAGGAAGAGTGTTGTTTTGAGGAGATTTCATTTTGATGAGACCAGTAATCTAGGATCATTTAATCGTTATTCCTCAACTTCTATTGTTGATAATGGTTCTAAGCATTGTGATGGTTCCATAGATCTACAAGATGAAAAATTGTTTGCTAAACATCCTCGGCAAGAAGAAAATAACCACTATTACTATCCAAAATTTAAGTTTCAAATTAGGAACAACGTGTTGAAGACCAAACTTTGAGCGGGAGCCTTCATAATAGAAAGTAACATGATAGATATGGCTGTGAAGCAATTGATTTGAATTATCTTTCCTTAAATCAATCACAATCAAGAGGAATCTCTCTTTTGATTCATTCCATTTCAGAAGATCCACAACAATTTTTTGATGCTATTGGAATACCTATGTGGGAAGCTACCAGGATAGAAAAGTATTCTTCTTTGATGAAGAAACATACTTGGGATATTTCTCCTCTTCTAGGTATGTTATGTAGAAATATCACCGTAGATCACCTGATAATGCAATATACGAAAGCAAAATACTTGATCTACTTCTACTATCAAACTTTGCGGAAGCTTTAATAAATTTGAGCAAGATCAATCGGAACACATATAACAGAGAAGAAGAAATCATACACATGAAACATAGAAGAATACTCTAGGAAAAGCCTCAGCTAAAAACCCTGATATCTGTATTATCATACAATTGGAAATATCTCAGGATTACACAAAGCTTTAGCTCACAAGCTATCTGGCTCTCAGTATAATCCCTCACTACTGCTCATAGACAGAATAGAAAACACATATGCTTTCCTTCAGTCCACCAAGCCTCCTATTTCCTTGCGTAGTTTCTCCTGGGTCCTCTAGCTGCAACCTGTGTGATTCTCACCTCACACACAGCTCTGACCTCTGAAATAACTGCGTAATCCTGAAGGAGATAATTCCTTCTGCATGGATGAGTTTCCTATATAGGAAAATTCCTCTAGCTAATAGTACAATGTCCCTATCTTTAATCTCAACTGGGTCTTTCTCTGAACTGACATGCATGATTTATTTATGAGAGAATATTAAGTTATCTGGAGAACACTAGTTGCATGCATGCATGCATTAATTGACTGAACTTACAATTAGTTCCTCCAATTGTTTGGAACTAATTTAACTGGACTTAACTAATTTAACTGAGCTAACTAATTACAACTCAAATACAACTCATCCTTATCTCCTTAATTAAGGGATAACTTCCTCAATCAAAGGGATAATTGTTGCATGTCTTCTCATAGACTTCATGTTTGATTTTCTCCAACTAATTAACTCAAGATGAATTAATTAATTATTTTTCAAACAGCTAGTGAGACCAAATTCGAATTTTAATTCTGAATTTTAATTTAGGGACTAACTACAATTGGAATCTATCTTGAAATTCTATTTTTTGCTATTTCCAACAGAGTTGGAGTATATCCTGAAATGCTATCTATAACAATGCTATATTAGCATTTCTTGTTGCCATTTTCAACATGTTAGTCTGTTGTAAGTGGGTCTCTAGAATGAAATATTTTGTAGATGGTTTATTTACAAACATAAGGCACTCCTTGTGGCCAATTTATTTTCATAGGTTAAAGGAATTAATTATTCCAAGGATGTTTCCCTTGTTGCCAAGATGGATTCTATACATTTTTTGCTTTCTCTAGCTGCCTCCTAAGGCTTGTAAATTTATTCGATGGATATTAAAAGTTCTCTTTTGCATGGAAATGTACTTGAAGATATTTACATAGAGAAACCTCTTGGTTTTTTGCAGGATCCTTCACATCTTTATAGGCTTCAACGTTCCTTGTATGGTATCAAACAAGCTCCCAGAGCTTGGTATGAGAAGATGGATAGTTTTTTAATTACTTTGGGGTTTAATTTTTATCATTATGATCCTACAGTTTACACTCAGAGATATGATTTTAGTTCTCCATGTGGATGATTTTATCATCACAAGGAGTTCATCATTTATGATTCAGAATATTAAGGAAGCATTGATGGGACAATAATCTATGATAGACCTTGGTCTGCTAAATTAAATTTTTGAACTATAGGTTAATTCACAAGGGATCACCATCTTCTAGAAAAAATATTCCCTTGATTTACTTCAACACTTTAGCATGGCTAGTTTGAAGCCTGTGTTTTCTCCCTTTGAGTGACATATTACTCTTACCACTAGTCGCACCTCACCATAGGTGGATCCTACATTGTATCAAAAACTGGTTGGCAGTTTGCTCAATTTGACTCACACCCTACATGACATTGCTTATGCAGTAGGGTTGGTTCCTCGATTCTCCCAGGAACCTCATCAAGGTCACTAGAAAGCAACAAAGTGTATTTTTCAGATATATTTAGGGCACTTCGAATTTTCGCTTTCAATATATTGTTGATACTCTTGAGCGTGCGGGTTTCATAAATTCTAACTCGGCTAGATCAATTAATGATTGGAGTTCCACCTTTAGTTTTTTTCATGTCTTGGTTTTGCTTCCATTGCTTGGTATTACAAAAAAAATCAATGATTGCGTTATCTATGGTGGAAGTTGAGTATCAAGCTACAGTTCTTGCTAGTCAAGGAGTTCTTTGGTTGTGACAATTATTGATTGAGATTGGAATTTGACACGATAAACCTACTATTATGTGGTGTGATAATAAGAGTGTAATACATATTTCTATAAATATTGTGGAGCATCAAAGAATCAAATATATTTAGATCCATATGCACTTAATTCACCAACTTATCCAAGATAACATTCTTAGCATAGAAAATGTACCTATTGAAGAGAAAGTAGCAAATATTTTCACAAATACCTTGGCATCACCAAGGTTTCTTCAATTACGACTAATGCATGGAGTGAAGGAAGTTTTCCTTGGGGGGGCAATTTGAGTCCTCCTTCCTTCACCTCCTAATTTCTCTATTTCTTTCTTTGTTTGTTTGTTTGTTTTTTTTTTTTTTTTTTTTTTTTTTTTTTTTTTTTTTTTTTTTTTTTTTTTACTCTCTTTTGGGGGAGAGGGGGTAGTTTTTTTATTATGGGTTTTATCCTTTTCTTGGTTTATGATAGGTTGTACATGGGTACCTAAGTATGGCTTGTTGTTAGGACCATTATTTATTTCCTCCCTACGTTTCACTTATTGGGGTTTGTTAGAGTTCCAATGAATAAGCTTTAGAACTTGTAATCTTATAGATAATTCTTTTCTACTATGTTGTAAGAATTATCTTCTAGCTATCCAAGAGGTTACCATTGCACTTTCAAATTAGATTGTTGTAAAAATATTTTCACACAAGAAATGAAGTGATCTTCAATTTTTATCTCTTTTTAAAAGTTCTTTTAGGTTTTGCAATCTATTCCTTGGCTGTTTATACACTCCTACACAATCTTGTGTATGTCCCTAGGTAGTGCTCCTTGTTTTACTACATAGTATCATAGCGTTCTTTTTCTTTTTCTTATCCTATAATGTTTTGTGTATGAAGTTTAAGCTTGTGTATGATACTAGTTGGTGCTCCTTTTTTTACTACATGGTCTTAGAGAGTGGGACATAGAGCTTTCTCCTTCACTTAGGTTTTTTCAATT
>APFE030449484.1:0-22020 GCA_000404065.3 Pinus taeda | reverse complement strand
TAGGCTATTTAGTGCCTTGGTCCTTGAGTGAAGCCTCGGCCAAGATATGGAGGGGATCGGGCCTCTTTCTCCGTTTTAGTGCCTCGGTCAACCGCCTTGGATCTAGCGATTGTAATTTTGACATTTCTCTAAAACCATGATCCTTGTGTACAAAGTTAAGGAGGTTTTTCTTCCTTGGCATGTTGTGGACAAAAACCTCTCTCAGTTTTTCAAAATTCATCTTTGATTGCTCTGAAACATCATTTGAGTGAAACCTATCCCCATGTGTGGAACAAGGGATTTTGTCGAAATGAAGTGAAATGAAGGGGATAAGGGGCTTCTAAATTCTTGGGGAAATTTTTGGAAGTAGAGCGGGATGTTAGGAAGCAGGGGAAAGTGGAATCTCAGAGATTGAGTGAGGGGAAGGGGTCTAAAAGGGAAAAACAGAGGCCCAACCTAGAAAATTGCCAGGTTGTAGCTAGAAACTAGAGTTTGTGTGAAAATGAGGAATTTGGGGAATCTCAGTGATGGGAAGCATTTTTTAAGGTACTTTAAGGATAGGGGAAGGTGTATGAACATCAGGAAACAAGTTTTGCCAATGATTTGACCGTCCAAGAGGAATTGCCTTCAAAACCCTAGGAGAGGGAAATGAACCTTGCCTAGGCGCAACTGAAGCATGAACAAGGTGTAAAATGACTCATTAGACACTGAGATGATAATGAAAACCCTATGAATGATGATAGACTCAGCTGAATAGTGACATAGATTGGCATTTGGGCAACTTTGAAAAGAGTGAGAGCAAACCCTAGACCTAATGCCTAGTGACCAAATTTTGCTTGAAGACTCACTGAAATGACAAAATTTGACCTTGACACTTCAAAATCACTTTGTAAGAGCATATTTGATCACTGGAGGATTGGACAACGTGGCAGGTTCCATCAGCAAATCGGGAGGTGCCAAGTGGCAGACTGCCATTGGTTCCCACATTTCGCAAAACGCATATCGGCGAAGGGAGGAGTTACAGAAGCGACACTCGACAAGATCAGGGTTGCGATGCGATAAATTGCATATCGCACATCGCAACAGGGAAGCGTGTTGACATTACAGAATCGACCCCCACATGTTTGAGTTGTGATGCGATATCGCAATCGCAAATCGCAACACAACAAAGTCCCACTTATACAAGACCCCTATTTTCCGTCGATTGCAATTTCTTGGATGCAATAAGTTATGAATTCCGGTTAATTGTTCTGTTGGGTCCACTAAATCGCAATCACACATTGCCCACTTTGTTCACAGACCATGCTCTCATAACTCCACCGATTGTGATTTGCAATAAGACACTCGATGCTGACGAATTAAGGCCCACTACGCGGCATAATTCCCGATTAGTTAGCAGATTTTTGGAGCGAACCTGTGGGTTCCTGTCGGATGTAGAGCATTTTGTGGAACGAATAGTGGGAAAGCAAAGGGAAGTTATAACATCTTTAGTTTTCCACCAAATTGGTTGCAAAAAGAGTCTAGATAGATATTTTTTAGTAGGCTGAACTGATTGGAGTAGGATTCAGAAGCATTTGAGCATTGTAAACACCGTTTTTTACACTTTTGAGCATAATAGAAAGGCCCAAGCCATTCGAAACTAGACCAAGGAGATGTAGCTTAGGAGGGGTGAACTCCTTTATCAAGTGCTTGTTGTAATGTGTTTCTGATGATGTTGTGTACATGTTTATGATGTTGTTCAATTTCTAGTTTATGTTAAATTGCTCATAAAATTAACATAAAAACTCTTCATTTCACTTGCAAAAATTGATGAATCCTTAAGCACAATGAAAGCATTTTGTTTATAATCTAAGGAAAATCTTAGCATTGCACACTAATACTTTAAGTCAAATCAATTTGGTATCAAAGCACTAGGTTTTCTTTGTGAAAGAAGGATTTAATCAGATCAGCTGCATTTACAGTTGAGATTTTTTGTGTAATTATTCGATGATATCAGTGACATGAGAAATATTGTTTGAAAATCATTAGGAAGTAATTATTAGATTAGAAAATTGTAATGTATTGCACATGCTATAGAATTTGAACATGGTATCAAAGCTTTGTTCAAGTTCAGCCAGTGATTAATAGCCTCAAATTTCAGTACTCAGTGTCTTGTACAAATTTCAGATCTCTTGTCAAGATGGCGCCCAGTCTTAGTGTAGGAGACAAGCTACATGGTGCTACAAATTTCAGATCTTGGAAGACTAAGAAACTCCTTGTCTTGGATGAAAATGATATTCAAAATTATGTGAACAAAAATGTCTCTCAACCAAAAAGTGTTGAGGAGAGAACCAGGCATAAGAAAAATGAAGCGACGGCTAAGAGGATCTTGATTGATTCACTAAAAGACGACCTGATTCCACATATTTATGAGTTGAACACTAGCAGGGAAATGTATGATGCCTTGGTGGGATTGTTCGAGAGTAAGAACATTAGCAAGAAATAGCCTTAAGGCATTAGCTTCATAGTATCATGATGTCCAAATCAGATTCAGCTACCACTTATCTCATGGGAATCTCCCAGTTGAGAGATCAACCTAAAGCCATTAGAGATAGCATTGATGATGTAGAGCTTGTTATGGTGACTATTAATGGATTTCCTTCTCCATGGGATCCATTTGTATAGCGTATTTGTGCAAGAGCTAAGTTGCCCCAGTTTGTTCAACTTTGGACTAATTATGTCCAAGAGGAAGCCAGATTGTTGTCCAAGAATAGCTTGCAGAGACCTCAGAATGAAGAAACCCAAGCCCTTGTAGCTGACGCAAGCAAAGGAAAAAGAAGAAGAAATGTTTATATGAAATAGAGGTGGAAGATCAGCTCCAATTCAAGATCAGAAGAAGGAGGATCTTTCAAAAATCAGATGCTTCAATTGTCATACATTTGGTCACTATGCTTCCTAGTGTCCTCGGAAGAAAAGGAAGGGAAAGCAGCATGCATCAATCGCTGATGATGATGATGGGCACCTACCACAGAAGAAGACAAAGGAATCTAAACTTGATGGGATTGCAGAATGATTGCAGAAAATATATTTCTTTGTCTTCGCTCTTACAGGGACTATTCCGGATAGTAGTGATATTTGTTTGGTGGACAATGGTGCTTCTAGACGCATGAAAGGTTCACGAGATTCTCTCACTGATTTGATAGAGAAGGATTAACATTGTAGGTGGAACTTGGAGATAATGCCAAGTATGTAGTAAAAGGAGTTGGGACAACACAGTTTTAGCTGGAGTCTAGAGATTCTATACACATGAGAGATGTATTGTTTCTACCAAGATTGAAGAAGAACTTGGTCTCTATTTCAGCATTGGAGGATAGAGGTTACAAAGTTTCATTTGTAGATGGTCATGTTCTTGTATGGCCTAAGGGTTCGAGCATAGACTCAGCAGGAGTGGTTGGTGTTCAAGAGGGAGGACTATACAAATTGTTAGGGTGTCTCAGTCTAGCTTAGGCATTAGTACATGGCAGTATTAGTTTATGTGAGTTGTGGCATCTGAGATTTCCTCACATGCATTACAGGGCATTGCCATCATTGAGGATGGTTACAAGTGTTTTGAAGCTCCAGGTAGAGCATGAGGGTGTTTGTAGGGGTCGTTCACTTGGCAAGCATGCTAAGGGATGTTTTCCGAGCAATGATAGTAGGTCCAAGGGGATTTTGGATCTAGTACATTTATATGTATGCAAACCAATGACAGTATCATCTTTGGGTGGCTTCTAGTACCGTGTGAAATTCATTGATGATTTCTCTCAGAAGACATGGATCTACTTCATGAAGACCAAGCACGAGGCCTTTAATAGGTTCCAGGTGTTCAGGGCACAAGTAGAGAACTTGACAAGGAAGAAGATGAAGGTTTTAAGGTCAAATAATTGAGGATAGTATACTTCCAAGGACTTTAGTGTTTTCTGCAAGGAGGCAGGGATAAATAGAGAGTTGATACTTCCTTAAACCCCTCAACAGAATGGGGTTGCACGTAATGTTCCCATTTTGGTTTCCCTTATGATGCGTTAGTGTGGATTTCCAGGGTTTGTGACAACCAAGTCACAGCAGCGAGATTATGTTATTGGGGGGCCTTAAAGGTTTTGGAGGAGTTTTATGGGGTCCAACGGGATTTGTTTGATCTTGGTATTAGTGTACAAATGCCTTTACAATTGACAAATGTGGATTGGTTGAGGACAGGCAATCTTGGGTTGGGAGGATTTGGTTTCCTTTATGATGTTGTTAGGGTGGATTTCCAAGGTTTGTCACAGCCAGGTCACAAGAGTGAGATTAAGTCATCGGTGGGCCCAAAGGGTTTTGGAGGAGTTTTATGGGGTCTAATAGGGTTCGCTTGTTTTATTTCATCATCAGGGTCAATTCCACATAATTCATTCTTGGTTCCTATTGCACCCATTTTGTCACAAGTCCAAGGAAGTAGTTGTACAATTTTTTACAAATTTCAAAATCATCATTCAACCAGTTATCATGTCATTGTAAACCCAATTTCTACAAATTATAATGTAAATGATGCTAGTACAACCATTTAATTATGTAACAACCTAGGTAAGCTTATGCTTTTGGCAACGAATTTCATCCTAGGAGGTTTTCTAACCTCACAGATCATCTGTGTTTCTAAACACGGTTAATCGGAAGAGCTTTTTCCTTTTAGCTTAAACCCCAAAGTTAGGGTGGAATTTTTTGACAAAAGTCTCAAGTGAGTCCTAATGTTCTTAGTCGAGTCTACTATAAAAGTGATTTGGGAATAATTTAAGCTATTTGGCTAAATTGTTTTATTACAAGTCACTTGGCCTACTAAATCATATTGTGTCACAAAATTGGATAAAAATTATGAGGTTCTATAACGAATGGGTATTCCCCCTTAGAGGGTTGAATTTGTAATTATCTAATGTAAAAATATTTTAGTGCATGGTCCCTTGCAATCAGACACCATGGCTAAAGTATTTGAGGGTGGAAAAATAATTAATCCCCTCAAGTGTCAATTAATTAATTTTTCTAGTAAAAAAAATAAAATCCTAAGCCAAAAAATTAATTAATTTATAATCAAAAAATTAATTCTTGAGAAATAAATTTCTCCAAGTGGAAAATGACCAAAAAAATCACGAGTCAAAAAGAAGTCAAATTTTGGAGGTCCCCCACAAAGGAAAAAATGGTTTTTTTAAGAAAATGTATGCTCTTGGACCTTGCTGGTTAAGTGAAAGGCAAATTTTTGAGGAAATTAATCCAGAAAATCAATTTTTGGATTAATAAAAAATGGTTTTTATGAGAAATTCGAAAAATCCTCAAAAAAATATTTTCGATAGTAGAGATTAAAAGATTATCAAATATTTATCAACGGTCCAGATTATTTTGATGGGGGTCAAGCCAACTAGCTGTTATTTTCCACTTGGAGGATTTATCTATAAATTAAAAGCCATTTGCTTCTCGCGATGATGAAATTTCTAACTCTAGTCAATGCAATTTTGTAACGCTGGTTTTGTTCCATTGATCTGCTTGAAACGTTTGAAATATCATAACAAAAGACTTCGTGGTTTAGTTCATGGTGTTTTTTGTCTGATGACCTATGGTATGTGTTGGGAATGTGTTTTCCTATATTATGCTTAAAATTGTATAAGCTTGTTTATTCATTACATGGTGATAAGAACATTCTATTGATAAATTTTAGGTCTATCTTAGGTGATCTGATTCGCCATATGTCTAACAAGCTTTCTTGAAGAAAATATATATAGATTTTACGGGTTCCCTGAACCTTGGGCTTCAAGTTCACAGACTTTGGAGGAGAGCCGACCTTGTTTGAGCTCTGAGAATTTTGCTTGGTTTTCTTACTTCGCTAAGGCTATGGGAAATACCATAACTTTAGAAACACATTTGATCTATTGTCACTATTCATCATTTAAAAAATTATTTCTCAAAAATAACTTTCAAGCATTGTATATTTGTATATAAATTGTAAATTATTTCCGTAGGATAATTTTTGTAAATAAATTTTTTCTAACCATTGTTTTGCAACTTGTTGGGGTTTGGGGTTTATTTTTAAGTTTTTGTATATATTGGGGTTCTAAGTATTTTTATTTTCATTTGTGCATGCGAGATCAAGCTATTTCAAGAAGATTTGCTAGTGTTTGAGCTAGATCTGGGCCCTAGAGGGTAAGATGTAGTCTCTATTTTGCTTGCAGGGCCATCACTGAAGATTTTCAGCAAAGTTGAGCAAATTTGAAGATCTAAATCAAAATAATAAATTTTATGAGGGTTTTCAAATTTTTTAGGGCCTCTAGGCCCAGCGTCAAGTCCTCACCTAGCCATGAACCTTCGTGGCCCTTTTGACCCCCTCTTTCTCTTGGTCACAGCCTCTCCAACGTTGATCATAGCCTCCAAAGGCCCGCGACCCCTTCTAGGGCAGTTGTCTAGCCTTTAGAGGCCCTTGACCTCCCTCCTAGCCCCCTGCTCAGACCCTTCCTCATCTCCCTGATCCCCTCTCTAGCCTTCCCTAGCCTTGTCATGGGCCCTAAGGGGCCTCTCTTTCCCAAGCATTGGCCTAACAGACCTTCGCTACCCTTGTCGCAGCATCTAAGAGGATTGTCATGACCTCTTTGGCCTCTAGGCCCTAGTCGTAGGCCTATCAAGGCCTTTAGCCCTAGCCGCAGGCCTAATAGGCCTCGTTGCCCCATCTTCCAACCCTCTTCCTTGCCTTTGTTTCCATCTCCAGTCACTGTGGGTGATTGTTTTATTTTCCAATCTAATACTTGGTGGTTTTGCAGAGAATTTGGGTCACATATTTATTGTTGCTGGTGGTTTCTCCATTGGAAAAAATTTGGCAAGATCTTCAAGGCCATAACGCCTAAGGGTTTGACTTCTAAACCCTCAATTTCCCTCACTGTTTTGCTACAACAAGTTAAATCTTTGATAACAGTGGTAAAAGACACATTGAATTGGCATAAAATTTACTAGTAAAGTTGCCTAACAAATTATCAAGTCATTGCATGGATAGGGTTATCGATCTCTTAACTTGTTTCATGAAAACAGGTGGCTGTCATAAGTTCATTGAGGTCTGATCTATAACAGTGATATTAGCATCATAAGAAGGCCTAGCTCAGTCATGAATGTAGTCTTGGCAAAGTGGTTTTGGTAGTGGATTGTTTCATTTGTATTTGGCATCTAAAATTGCTCTAAAGTAATCTAACTCAGAGATGTCATAAATCTCACTTGTTATTCATTTGGATAACATTGGAACATAAGCTAAGTTGCAAGATACGGGGAAACGGGTATGAGATTCGAAAATGTGTAGGGGTACAAAACGTGAGCCCCCCCAATTTTGGAAATGGGGAAACACAATATATATATATATATGACATTTAAGAAATATGTGCAATCATAAAGCATACATGATGTATTATAATTTATTACGTTATGATTACATTGTCCAATGTCAATGCATAAACTATAAGTCTCTAAATTTACATCACATTTACTCATGAATGATCACATAATGAAAATAGCAGTGTCCAAAATCAATCACGAGAAATTTCTAATTTCTTGTCTCATGCTTGATTGGGAGTCTCCTCCCACATAGTCAAACGGCCTTAGTGCTCTTGATTAAATACAAGTTCCATACCCTAATACCCTAGATGCTCTTGATTATTAGGAGCCTCCCCTACATAGAGGGCTTGGTTTTCTTGCTTAAATACAAGTTCCATACCCTAGTACATGACAAAATCCAATGGAAACAATGCAATCCCCCCAATCCTGAAATCCTGAAAAAATGATAAGTCTGCTGGATTTTGAGTGAGATCTAAAATTCTAATTTCTCCATATGAAATCCAATGAGGGCGAAACCACTCTCAAACATCTTGAGTCATTTCATGGTAATGTTAAAAATTTAAGTAAAAGAAATTCTCCTTTATCTTTCATTTTCATCCTTTTACTTTAAGAAGTTAAGATAAAGGAGAATGCCACTTTCTTTTACTTTAAGAATTCAACATTACTATGAACTACATATCAACACTAGGGCCATAGGCTTCAACATTAGGCTGCCCCACTCAAAAAAATATGTTTCCAATCTTCAATAGCTCTCTCTATCACTCCTGAATTGGCAGGGAACGAAAATTAAAAATTAAAAACGAAAAATTAAAAATTAAAAAAATTAGAAGTGAAAATAAAAAGTCACTTTATCGCTGAAACGTAGTTGTACAACCTGGAAACGCATTTCAGGCTGTACTAGCCCATGTATCCCCCATGTGAAATGTAACAGTACAGCCTGAAACGCATTTCCAGGCCGCACCAAACACGTTTCCGCATTTTTGTATTGTTTTTGCCCAAAAACAGGCTCAAGCCCAGTGTTTCCTGCAACATAGAGCATAAGTAACATAATATTTCCATTGTTTGGTGCTCTAGTTACTCATTGTTGAAAAGATTTGTTTACATTGTCTAATATGCTATTATGAAAAAATATTGTTGCCATTGTAACATTGGATAAGAATACTAACGTTCTCTTGTCTTGTGAGTTTCATGATCCTAATTGTGCCCTAATAAGCTCACTCTCTAAAGCACTTGACATTAAATCTATCTTGTCAAATTGTTGAGCATCTTGGTTACATCACTTGTCTTTTGGGAATTCTAAATGTTTCTATTACTTTAATTGGCATTGAAGTAGCTTGTTCTAATTCTATTCAAAAGAGCATCTAATCTCCTTTTAAATGCCAATGGCATCAAAGATCTAATATATCTTGAACAATTGGTATTGAGGAATCAAATTACAATATTGCCATTATCTTGTTGGTATATCTTAAAAGGCTTCTAATTGTATAAGAGCGTCGATTGTCTAATCATCATTAACATCTTGTATTGTCTCAATGGCTAATTGCTTTAAATGAACAAGTGTTCTAGTTCTCTTTCTTGCCATTAATGTCATTTTATGGTTATTATGGACATTGGTGATCTTTTCTTTTAAGAGCATATATCTTGTGCTTATCAAGCAATTGTATCGTGGATATATCTTATATCTTGTTGGGTAAATTGTATCTTGGCTATTTCTTGAGCACTTGTTAAGTTGGCACATTATATTGCGTATAAGATTGTCTCTCAATTCATTGCTAAGTACTCTTGTCATAAGGCTAATCATAACTAAGTACTTAAAAATCATCAAACAATCTTAACTCAAGAACCACTCACATCTTGCATCTCATCCTAGAATTAGTATTGCATTAATTAATGTACTTCCAAGTATAAGCTTGGTTGATAGATATATAGGAACACCCTTCAATCTTTGCTTGAGAAGTCTAAGCTCTCTAGTATTTAAAACGGTGATCTTGCAGTCGCTAGAGCCAAAATATCTACAGCGCCGGAGGCACCAAGTATATTAGATTTCAAGGAGAGGGATGATTAAACAAGCCATTGCTTGCTTCATCTTAACTTCTCTCTGCCACTTACTCTAGAGACTAGGCTCAATATAGATAAATATCAAGTGATACACTTAATCAATGAATGAATCGAATTGATTTACAATGAGCAAGGAAGCTCAAATAAATAATACAAATGTATTTACAGAAACAGCGAGTTTCTACTAAGAAATAGAAACAACAAGTTTCTACTAAGAAACTGCTAATAAGATCACAGATAATCTTATCCGAATAAAATACATAAATGAGCATTAAACTTTAAAATAGCATTATTCTAATACCCTCCCTTAATGCTCAATCTATTTACAACACCTATAGACCCCCTGAATTTTACAAACTTATCAGGACCAAGGGGCTTGGTGAAAATGCCTATTGGCTGCTCCGTTGTGGGAACATACAGCAACTGAATGGATCCGTCTTCAACAAGCTGTCGAATGTAGTGACAATGGGTTTCCACGTGCTTTGTTCGTTCATGTAAGAATGGATTCTTGGCGAGTTTGAGCACTCCCTGATTATCACAGAACAAGGGAGTAGGACCTGCCTAGGAAACATGCATATCCGCAAGCATACGTCGAAGCCAAACAGCCTCACAAGATGCCTTAACTGCGCCTCGATACTCTGCTTCTGTCAAGAAGAGAGCCATTGCCTGCTGCTTCTTACTAGTCCATGTGACAACACCGGATCCCAGACTAAACACATACCCAGCTGTAGATTTACGGTCATCAACCGAACCTGCCCAGTTGGAATCTGTGTAACCACTGAGTGTAGGATCTGAACTCCGAGTGTACAGAAGTCCATAATCAAGAGTGCCACTCACATAACGCAGCACACACTTCGTTGCTATCCAATGATTAGCCTTAGGAGCTATAATGAAGCATGAAATGTAGCCCACTGCAAAACTAATATCAGGTCTAGCGGCAGCAAGGTAGATGAGGCTGTCCACTAATTGCCTGAATAAAGATTCATCCACAAGTGGTGAGGATGACTGAGCTGAAAGTTTGAGCCCTGGTTCCATAGGAGTCGTGGCAGGTTTGTAATCCTGCATTCTAAACCTGTCCACAAGATTTCTGGCATACTTGGACTAAGAGCGAGAGATGTTGTTCTCAGTTTGCCAGACTTCAACCCCCAAATGCTAATGAAGAAGTCCTAAATCTATCATATCAAAAGTGTTACACAAATCCTGTTTGATCCCATGGATCAAATATGCAAAACTGCCAGTAATGATATACACATAGACAACCACAAACAGAATATCATCACCAGTATGCTTGATATACAGGTTTGCATCAGATGGACTCCGCTAAAAGCCATGATCTATTAGGTACTTAACAATTTTCATGTACCAAGCTCGATGGGCTTGTTTTGGACCATAGAGTGCTTTGACTAATCTACAGATTTTCTGTTCTTGACCAGCAACCTTGAATCCCGGAGGCTGCATCAAGTAGACTTCTTCCTATAAGTCACCATTCAGAAAAGCACTCTTTACATCCATCTGATGGACCTTCCAACTGAACTGAGTTGCTAAGGCAAGGACGAACCGTATCGTACTTGTTGTCGCACAGATTGTCGCGACAACGCTCAAACTGGGGGTTGTCACTCTGATCCCCGGTCTCTCCGTTTAAGCCTGTCTCCCACGGCTAAGGGGGGTACACCCTGAGAGGAGAAGGACGACCAACTGCGAACCAGTTGGTTTGGGAGACACGAAAGAGAAAAGCACTAAAAGTTTAATGTGATGGACCAATGCCTTATGGGTTTGATGCTAAAAAGATCACTTAATAGATGTTGCAGAAATGTAAATTGTGCACAACAATCATTTATCATCAAATATCTTCAAAAAAAGCAAGATATCCAGTAAATTCACAGTGTTTTTAAACGATGCTCTGGCAATTTAAAAGGAAATAAACTCCGAAAGATATAACCATGTAAATTTGCACATCAACCAGATATTATATTTCAAGCATGCCAAATCTCATAAAGATAAACATTCATCCCACATCAAAACTTTAATCTCAACAAGCAAAATAGAACGTGATAAAATTTCCAAGCTAAGACTTTAACTGGCAAAGTATTTCCACGATGCTTTTTTATGCTTTGCCGACAAAATTTTAAAGCAAAAATCTAAACTAAAAGAAAAATTTAAAAGTCTAATCTAAAGTTCTAAAGAAATATATATTTTTTTTTATAATTTTTATAATTTTTCTTTTTTTTTAAAACAAAATCTAAAATCTAAATCTATCAAAGCTTGAAATTATAAAGATTTACTCTAAATCTAAGACTTAAGAAAAAATCTAAATTTTAAAGCCTAAAAACCTACGCATATATACATATGAAACTAAAACTAAAAAATGAAAACGTAACTATAAAAAAAAAAAAAGGCAAAACAATTTTGATTTTAAAACTAAACCTACGCTAACATTAAACTACGCATAACAGAACCTAACTATACCTCTACGTATAATGCATTTACCACACACAGGAAAAAACTTGAGGTTGAAATTCGGTTTGCTGTTCGAGACGGCAGAAAACGCAGGGATGAAGCTGAAAATCCACGCACGACTGAGTTGATGCCCGCGCGGAACAGCTTAACACTCACCCAAAGAAAATAACCTACGCCAAACTTGTGAAACACTTGACCCGCGTGAAGTATTAGAAACTTGCAGACGTGACGGCGGAGGAACGTTTCAACAGCTTTGCGCAGGTCGGCGGCAAAAGAGAACGATGCAGTGAGAGGATTTTGATTTGAAGATTGCCAACAGTGTGAGAGGGAAACTCATTCATTAATCATTACACATCCAGAAGATTTTAAATCGTTCTGATGCCCACGCTCCTGACGTATACAAAAAAATAAATCAAACGCAGTTGTGTGCAGGCTCTAAGGTTAGGTGACAGCAGTTGAAATCCCACGTTGGTTCAGGCACCAGCTATTACACACGAATTTGCAGGCAATCAGATGTAACAGGACAGAAATGTGATACCCACGATTTTGCATGTACAGGGCAGCGTGCAGGTGAATGGAGTTTTGAAGGTATCAGCGCTGATGCCCACGCTGGACAGCAGACAAACTATTTTTCTTTTATTGGTGCTGATGGCAAGCAACAAAAATTCCACGCAGGCAGACCCACGTCAATACATCCCAAAAATTTGATTTTGTCTGGTTAATATGAACAGCATAAATTTCAGTAAGTGAAACCCTGAGCAGCAGACAGCTCTAAGAGACCTTGAAATTTCTTTAAAAGATTTTGAGAACCCTGCAGCCTGCAAATCTCACAAACAGAAGACCCAGAAATAATATGCAAAAATTTGAAACGAAACCCTGTAGATCGATCAAAAACAATTTTAAAATTTTAGCTCTATAAAGCCAGATTTATCAGTTATTATTGAAAAATTTTGAGAACTTCAGATAGCTAATCAAATGCTTTAGAAATCTCTCATGCAATTCAGAAAAAAGACTAAATGATTAACCCAGGATCAACACCAGCTGGGCTCTGCAAAAAGTGCTTATGGGAGTTGGCTAGTTCAGCCGAGAACTTCCCCAAACACCCACTGATCCTCGAGGGTTTCTTGCACAGCTCACTTCAACCGTCAAATAAGAGAGAAAAAGCAGTACTAGATCTCAAAAAACAATGGAGATACCTACCATTACATCAGAAACCCTAATACTACTCAAACCCTAGCATGTGAACTAGATACCTATGATCAACAATACTCTTCATTAAGTTGTTATTAACGGCTGAAAAATAAAATATGCAGAATTGAAATGACTCACAACACTTTAAGAGAGTAACACCAGCAAGCTTTTGATCCCAAAGTCTTCTTTATTAGCACCAGAAAAGTTTACAAGAGAGCTTCTTCAGCACAAGACTCAGATCCAATATGATCTCAAATGACCCCTAGCACCCTATTTAAAGGAAAAAATCCCAACGGCTAGTTTGAGTGATCCATGTCAAAACGATCTCGACCGTCGATGAGGATCAAGACATCTCTTAATCTCATCTGTCGAATTTTTTAATGCATTGAAACTCTCAAAATATTATTATTTTATTATTTTTTATTATTTTTATTATTTTATTATTTATTTTTTATTTTTTATTTTTTATCATGGATCATCAAACATAGCGTTTGGAAAAATTTCCCTAGGACCTAGGACTTAAGACGCATGAGGGGATTAACATTTCCTAACCCTCAAGACACTTTTCATCATGACTTTACAATTTTTACATCTTCAAGGGGAAAAGCCCTTTGACATAGACCCTCATAAACCACCCAGTTCTACAACCAAACATAATCTAGAAGATCAACACTCTAGGATTCTCCTAAGACTCTAATGATAAAATTCATTCCGGCTTTGGGGTCAGGTTGAAGGAAAACTCTGCCGATCATGGATCGGTGAGACGAAAAACCTTCCGGACTGAAGATTATCACTAGAAAATTAGGTCCACCTGGGCAATTTACATACATGACTCAGCTCTGCTAATATTATTTACATCAAAATGCAGTCTGGGTTTACAACTTAATAAGATCAGGAGAATGACGATGACTGTCGAATGGCATGAACATCTTGATCAAGCGTTGTCCCTTTTTGCGAAGAAAAAGGGGGTGTACTGCTATGGGTAGTTGACACGCAGCGGTCAACATCTGGCTCTACTTGGGGACACGTTGCTGCACTGTAGGAATGTGAGAATCCAGAATCTGCACCCATGCAATACCAAACAAAACATAAGTAGCGTCCATTCAAAAATCATCATATAACATTTAAGCACATGAAAGATAGAAGCTCTTCATTAATCAACTATCTAATAACATGAAAAGTAAATATAATCCTAAAACAGAAATGAAATGCTGAAAATGACAAGGAGTAGGGTTAGAAATACAATACAAAAGATGCCCCCATGGCATCAGATATCATCTTTGAAGAACAGCTTGAGCATTTGGCCATTCACAGGTAGATCAAGTGGTTCGCCATCCAATCTGCTCAAGTGGAATGAGTTTGGTCCGGCTATGTCTCGAATGATGTACGGTCCAAGCCACAAACTGTCAAACTTCTTATGTTTTCCTGGTTTCTCATTTTTGCGGTCCCAAAGCAATACCATATCTCCCACCTGCAAAGATCTAGATCGAGAATATTTATCAAAGCTTTTCTTAATGTTAGATTGATTTTTACATATAGCATCAAAAGTTGTCCTACGAGCTTCATTTAACTCCACAATCTGATCTATTCTATTTTGAACAATATCTTTGTCAGTAGAAAATTTTTGAAGGAGCTAATAAGCTAGCAACTTAAGGTGCACAGGTAAAGTTACATCCAAGCCGTAAACTAATTCAAAGGGAGATTTACCAGTAGCCTTCTTCTTAGTGATTCTATCTGCCCATAAAGCATACTTGATTTTGCTATCCCATGATTTCTTATTATCTCCTACTATCTTCTTGATAATGGTTATGAGATTCTTGTTACTTGATTCAGCCAGACCATTACCCTGAGGATAGTAATTTGACGAATGAGATAAGACAATACCATACTTGAAATAGAAAGATGAAAACTCTGAGGAACTAAAAGCTTTGGCATTGTCAGTAGTGATCTTGGCAGGGACACCAAATCTAGTAATGATGTTATTTTCAATGAAATCCATAATAACCTTTTCGGTGGCATTCTTAGCAGGAATGGCCTCAACCCACTTAGTGAAATAATCTGTAGCAGTCAAAATCCATGAGTAGCCATTGCTAGAATTTCCATGGAACTTCCCTATGAAGTCCAGACCCCAATGCTGAAAAGGTGCCTCTACAATGACAGGTTGTAGGGGCAGGGCAGCAAGCTTCTGTTTCCCAGTGAATAGTTGACAGGCTTGACAATTTCTAACGAATCTATGCACATCAGAAAAAATTGACGGCCAATAATAACCAACTCTCAGGATTTTGTGGGCGGTAATTCTAGCAGCATAATGACCACCACAGAATCCTGAATGAAACTCAGAGATTAACTTCTTGGACTCAACTTCATCAACACATCTAAGCACTATGCCCTCAGGATTTCGCCATCCAAGGCCATCCTTCATAAGGCAATACTTCGTGGCTTTCAATCTAAGAGCCCTTCTCTTATGAGCAACTAAATGGTTAGGACAGGCAAGATTCATCAAGTAATAAACTATGTCCTTATACCACTCATGCTCTGCTAATCTTTGCAACTCAGGCGAAGATAAATCACTAACACAAAACAAACCAAGAGTCTTTTCATTACTTTCAGTCAACATTTGAGCCAAACCTTGGCCTTTAACTAGCTTAGGGGTTTGATCTATAAATCATATTCTTGTATCTTAGTAACCCACCTAGCACGAGTCCCTAAACAATCAGTTTGAGTTAATATATCTTTGACAGCAGAATGTGGGACGAAAGCAATGATTTTAGAATATCCCACATAAGTTTTGAAGTGCTTTAGAGACTTGACCAAGGCGTAAGCTTGCTTTTCCATGGTATTGTACTTCAATTAAGAATTTTGAAGTGCTCTACTCATGAAAGCAATGGGCTGCTCGTGACCATCTTTATTCTTTTGAAGCATGACACCAGCAATGGTATCTTCAGAAGCGAAAGAAAAAATCATGAAATCCTTGGAGTAATCGGGACTAACTAAGACAGGAGCTCTTGCAATAGCACTTTTGATTTCTTGAAAAGCCCTTTTGCCATCTTCTTGCCAAACAAATTTTGCATCTTTCTTTAGAAGGCTTTGAATAGGCTTAGCTATTTCTGCGTAATTTGGAATAAATCTTCTAACGAAATTTATCTTTGCAAGGAAAGATTGAAGGGTTTTGAGATTATGAGGAAGGGGAATCTTTTGAATTGCTTCATCTTGATTCCATCCTTAGAAATGACATGGCCCAATAATTTCCCTTCAGTTACCCCAAAAACAGATTTAGCTGGATTCAAAGAAATCTCGTATTCTCTACATCTATCGAAACCCTGCCTAAGATGATTTACATGACTGATACCATCTTTAGAGAAAACAGTAAAATCTTCTTGATAAATCTCAATAAATTTCTCGATTAATCCCTTGAAGGCACAATCCATTGCCCTTCGGAATGTAGCCCCAGCGTTTGTTAATCCAAACGGCATTCTGATGTATTCAAAGGTACCCCATGGTGTGGTGAATGTGGTTTTATGACGATCTTCCTTTTTAACCCATACCTGATTGTACCCAGAAAAACCATCTAGCAGCGACATCATTCCAGAACTGGTTACCCTTTGCAACAAATTTTCCATGTTTGGCAAAGGGTAATTGTCCTTCTTGCATGCTAGATTAAGGTTTCGGAAATCGACACAAAGCCTTATCGTACCATTCTTTTTCCTAACAATCGCCAAATTTGAACACCATGTCAAATGCCTAGTTTGAGCAATAATTCCTGTTGCAAGCATTTTCGCAAGCTCTTTCTGAACTAACGGGGCTAATTTAAGTTTCTGGCGAAAGGGTTTAGCATTTTCATCTTTTAAAGGGATAGTATGTTCCATGGCATCTTCCCTATGACACTTTAATTCATCATAAGAAAAGGCTAAAACATCTCGATATTCACGAAGTAAATCAGTTAACCTTTTCCTTTCCTCCACACTAGTACCTTTATTGATTTTAACAATTTTTGGGTTTTTAGAGGTACCAATGTTTATTTCGAGATATTCGCCTGGATCCATCTTATTTTCTTCTCTCAGCTTCGTGGCATCATGCCTATCAAAATGTTGCTCTAAGGCAACTACATGCCTCGGAGTAGGATTTATGATATGCTCATGATTTAAAGATCCACCCTCCTCAGAATCTATCCGGAAACCTTCAAACTCATCCAAATTGTTAAGAAAACGAATGACTTGCTTTTCATCATTGAAAACCTGCCAATGCTCTGAGTTATCTGGAACAGATGGTCTAAATATTACTTCCATTTTGATCTTATCTTTAATTAGCTCATCAGATAACTAGAAGGTAGTAGCAGCTACAGCAAGTTCATCTGCCAAACTATTTTCTCTCTCGGAATGGCTTTGAGGTCAAGGGCATCAAAGTGCTCCATAGTATCCCACACAGCATTTCGATAGTTCTTTAGTCTTTGATTTTTGCATGTAAATTTGTTTTTAAGCTGCATGATAACTAAATCAGAATCCCCCTTAATGCTAAGCAACTTAATCTTCAAAGATTTTGCCAATTCAAGGCCCAACAATATAGCCTCATATTCAGCGACATTGTTGGTTGCTTCAAATTCTAATCGATAGTCAAACTTGAAAATGTGATCAAGGGGAGATTTAAGCACTATTCCAACACCTTTGCCATGCCTAGATGCTGCACCATCGAAGTACATATACCAAACTTTATCCTTGAGATCCTTAATCTTATCATCGAGAGGAATTATGAAATTAGACATGATGGCATAGTTCCCGATGTCAGATTGCTCTTCGATTATCTCGTTGTGAGGCTTCTTAGGATCCTCGACATGAAATTTTCTTTCGGGCTCTCTATTTCGTCTTACAAAACCATCACCCCTAGGAGAAGGAATCATAGCATATGACCAATTCATTTGAATGCTTCCTCCTAGATCAGAGGCCCACTTTCTGGATAACAGCATACCCCATGCATCAGGTACATCTACGACAACAATATCCATGACAATCATGATGTCTGGGTAAACTGATAAATGAACTTGCAAATCTTTGATCAAACCATGCACTTTAATTTTCTTAGAATCCATGGCACATATGTTATAGTTAAGGTCTAGAAACTCTTAAGTTTATGTTGTTCATGACCCTTTTAGTCATTAACAAGCTGATCCTAGAATCCAACATGCAATTATTCAATTTATTATCATTAATTAACAGGTATAAAAAAGGGCTGGTGATTTTGTTTCAGCATCTAACTTTGCAAGTTATGGGAGCATCATGATAGTATTTCCCGCGTCCTCTGTGAGAAGTATTTATTTGAGGACCTTGGATAGCTTTTAGCAATTTGTCTCTTTGGGAAGGGATTTTGGCAATCTCGGAGACAGGGACCCAGATTTTGGCATTGTTAAACCAAATTCCCAAATCAACATCTAATCCAGAGTTTTCACCATGGTAAAAAGTTCGAGGGGGAATTTGATTCCCGCTCTGATCTTTATCCCTTCTCTGATAGGTCAAACCCTTATCTCTAGCAATTTCCGGGATTTGCTCGGGAGAGGGTTTTTCACCATACAACCTAGCCAAAATGTCATCTTCATTTTCAAGGTTATTTATACTAAAAGCTGATGAAGGATTAATAACGTCACGACTCTTCTCCTTGACCTCTATCCAATCATTCATAGACAAAGGATACTTGCTACCTACTACATTTATTTGATCACCTGTTCCAAACATTCCATTATCTAAAATTCTTCTAACGATGGGACAAGTGGCCTCTTCATGAAGAGTATCAAAACCCGACAGTAAGGGGGAGCATTATCAACCAAATTAGCTAGCGGATAAGGAGGTCTCTGCTCACTAGATTGACCCTTCCTTTGCCAATTGTTATTTCTATTATTATTATTTCGAGGCTGGAAATTTTGCGTTTGCGTTCTTTCCATTTGGACCAACCTATTCTGTAAAGTGGCTATTTCCTTAGTATGATTAAGTTCCATGGTTTCAATCTTTTGAAGCAATTTTAGAACAAGTTCACTTTCAGGTTCTTGAACTGCTTTTCCTTTAGGTTCTTTTACTTTGGTAGCAGCTCTGTCAAAACCTGGGATCTCAGATTTTCCAGATGTTGCCTTGTCCTTTTCAAGTTCTATAGCTAAGGCTTGGCAATCCCTATAATCATTAAGTCTAGCACGCCTTAACTCATAAGATGGCTCAGGACTAAAGGCATCGATGTAAAAGTCTCGAAGAGACTTGTCAGTCGATTTATAATCTTGAGGTAATTCTTTAATAATGTCATTAAACCTTTTATTAAATTTTTCAGCAGTTTCGTTTTCTCTCTTTTTGATTATGCTGATAGCTTTTACAAGGTGTCTTCCCTCTCGTTTATCCCCATACTTTTCTTTAAAGGCGTTAACAATCGATTGTAAGGAATCAAATGAATTTTGAGGCTTTTCGGTAAACCAATCTAGAGCGTCACCCTCCAAAGTTAGAACAAAAAGGGTCATTTTAACATCTTCATGATTAAAATCAGCAGACCTTGCATATTTCCCCAACCATGAACTAAAGCCTTTCAGATGCGAATTGGCACTGATTGTGTTGTCTCCCTGAAAGATAGGCAATTTATCCATTCCATGTTTTGGAGTATCATTGGGATAACCTGGAATATTAGCAAAGTTACATGGGGAGAAGATGTCCATGATGTCGTGCTCAACTGGACGAGTAAAAAGTAGATGGATATCAGAAAGGGCTTCTTGTCCGAGATTAACAAGAAGTGTACGAGAAGAGAGTTTGTGTAATCGTACTCTGAGGGCCCTTTCAAGATCAAGAGCAGGATTGCACAGACTACTTGGATGCCTTCTAGTATACACCCTTGAAGATAATATATGAGGTGGAGTCGCCACCCGGACAGGAAGTGAAACACGGTAAAACTCGGAAGGGAAGGACCAAGGACAGAAAAACTTTGTCCCCGGCAACGACGCCAAAAAATGTTGTCGCACAGATTGTCACGACAACGCTCAAACCGGGGGCTATCACTCTGATCCCTGAGATACGAAAGAGAAAAGCACTAAATGGATTTGTTTAATTTGATGGACCAGTGCCTTATGGGTTTGATGCTAAAACGATCACTTAATAGATGTTGCAGAAATGTAAACTGTGCACAGCAATCATTTATCATCAAATAACTTCGAACAAATGCAAGATATCAGTAAAATCACAGTGTTTCTTAACGATGGTCTGGCAATTTAAACTTCGAAAGATGCAACCATGTAAACTTGCGCATTAACCAGATATTATATTCAAGCATGCAAAATCTCATAAAAGATAAACATTTATCTCACATCAACATTTTAGCCTTAGCAAAAAATATAGAACATGATAAAATTCTCAGGCTAAGATTTCAACTGGCAAAATATCCCCACGACGTTTTTATGCTTTTCCGATAAAATTTTGAAACAAAAATCTAAACTAAAAGAAAATTTAAAAGTTTAATCTAAAGACTAAGGTCCTAATTTTTTTTTATTTATTTATTTTATATATATATATAATATATATATTTTATTATTATTTTAACACAAAATCTAAAAAAAACAAATCTAACTTAAATCTAACTAAAAGGAATAAAACCTAAAAATTTAAAATCTAAATCCAAAACCCTAATAAATAAAAAAAAAAAAAAAAAAAAAAAAAAAAAAAAAAACCCTAAAATAACTTTTATGAAATTTTTTATTTTTTTAACTCTCAAACCTAAAAAAAATAAATATTAAACCTAAACTATATTAACATAACATACATATCAAAACTAAACTAAACAAACATAAATACGTGACTCACCAAACCCTTTTAAAATGCAAACGATTTATCTATATGCTAAACGCATGAACCAAATAACAAAATCGATTTTTGGTTATAAACTCTACGATGAACCTACACATGAAACGAAAGAGCTATATGCTAAAGCCTTTACGCCCTAAAAAAAATGAACAGACGTGTGATTTTATAAACCGACTATCTTACCACGCAGGAATTGTCTTACGCATACCTGGCTTGCCAAATCAAAACAGCGTTCACTTTGTATCAAAGGAAACGGATTTTCGAGTTTGTAGGTTCACACTCACGCAGGGTCTGATGATGGACGGCGGTAGCAAAGCACCCACGCAGATGGAAACTCACATGATTTACCTGGCCCGTATACAAAAAGGAGACGTGTTGATTGTTTTTGCTGTGTGCAGGTTCTGGACGGTGATGAGAACAGTTGACCCCCACGAAAATTTTAAAACTTGAAATGGTATTGTGTTTACAGGTGTGACTGGAGCAGAACGAGGGCAGGGTGGAAAGGTATTTTAATCTTTTACAGGTGCGTGGATGGCTGAAGGTGAATGTTGGGTAAGGGACGTGCTGTAGATTTGACGACTTTGCTGAGTGAGGGGTTGCAGTTTGACAATGAATTGTAATGAACGAAGTGAGCAGAGATGTGGAGATGAAGACCCAAGCAACAGATGCTGATGTGTTGCGTGATGGTTCTGGCAGCGTAATAATTTTGCAGGCTTTGTTGGCTCAGAGGCAGCTTGGATGGCCTGGGAATTAAAAAGGAATGAATTCAAACTCTTCGTACAACTGCTCAAACCCCAGAAACTGACTACTAATGTAAGAAGATTTTCCAGATCTGAAAACCCCTGAGGCAGCGAAACAACGGCCCTGAAAAAACTTGACTTTTCCACAAAAATTTTATCACAGGTCTGGAACCTGCAAATGGTAGGCAAAAATCCGGAAAGTATACACAAAATTTTAAAAAATCAAAATCTGCGAAACGATTAAAATTTTCAAAATTATAGCTCTATAAAGCCAGATTTGTCAGTTATCATCAAAATATCTTCAGAAAACCTCAGATTTGCTAATGAAAATGCTTTATAAATCTCTCATGCAAATAATAAAACAAACTAAATGATTAACCCAGGATCAAAACCAGCTGGGCTCTGCAAAAAGTGCTTATGGGAGTTGGCTGGTT